>BMAO01022837.1:0-19362 GCA_019973975.1 Trichonephila clavata
AATCGCTATAGCCTCAAATATATTTAAATGTGTATAATATTTTATATTTTAGTCATAGGTAGGATACTGTTGGAATCGAAACGCTACTGAATTTCTTCTTCATTTAAAAGAGTGGAATAAAAGATTTTTAGATTACCTGTTATAAAGGCAGTAGGGGTTTTGATGATAGGAAGTAATTCATACTAAATTATTGCTTTCAAAATAAATATAAATTGACACCGTTTCAGCCTTCAAAGAATCGCGTTAATTCCTGGTTAACATATTTAATTATTTTTCTTGGATATTATACGTAATGAAATGCAGTGGACGAAACATTTTTCCTACTCTTAACAGACAAAGGTAACCCTTGCACTACCGAAATTAAAAAGCACTATTTCATTCAATTTAATGTAAGTCTGGATGTAATGTGTAATCTTTTAAGTTTTTCATCCACTTCCCAAACTATCGAAATATGTGAAGTTTCGTACATATGGGATATAGAAATGATTTAAATACATACAATCAGCATTAAACAGTATTAAAGTTTACTTTTGTTAGTAAATCAGCGTGTTTTTTTAGTCTTTTTTTGGTTAATCTGCCCAAGCCCTCAGTGTCATTTCAACGCCCCCTAATTTTCTCTGGGTCTTTTACTGCTCCTCTAAAAGCCTCCAACGCCCACAAGGGAGCGTTATCGCCCTCGTTGAGAACCTATGCTTTAATTTATCAGAAGGGGAGGGGGAAAGTCTAGAAAATAATCGTATTCTGTGATCCAGACAAAAAGAGGAGGAAATTGGTCGTCAAAATTACTTGCAGCGATTCATTTTCCACCTATATGGTGCCACACTAAAAAGGGATACCAGTCCCGAAGAATGTATTAGGTCTGCAATGGTAAAAACCAATCCGCAACCCCAAAAGAAATAAAAAATGGCAGATGTTAATAGATATAGAGGGGTGTAAATGCTTAACAATTGATTGATTTTTTTTATTAACCTCTCACTCTAAAGGAATGCGAGGGAAATTGGCAACGTTCCTCTAAAGATTTAAAACCACGGTTCAAATGACGAAGTTGACTTCCGAGTTGATACCTCAGTCTCCAAGGCGCCTTCCTCTCCAAGGCGCAGGACTTCGAACCTGTTTTAATTTAATGTGCATCAACTCTAGGGTCTTTGATAAACTAGGACTCGAATCCGCAGTACTTACACATAGTACGCACCAGGCGTCAGCAACCTATGGCATGTAGTACAACTCTCAGTGACACTCTACAAATATGTCAAGTTTGAGTGGATGGAAGTTGACAATTTTGAATTTTGAGTTCATTGAGCTAATTTGTTAAGAATTATGGAAAGCAAAATTTACGGAATTTCGAAAATATATTTGGAATTAATATTTACACGATAATCGGCAGTACTGTTAATTGGTGGAAGTCATTGAAGAGATTTAATTGTTTGAAGATTGCATGCACTCTGCTTTCATCTTTTGATTCAACATCCTGGGCAAAAGTCTTTCTCAAACGAAAAATATTTTGAATCCGCTAAGAAACTGACTAACACTGAGCGTTTAGGATCGTGTCAATTGGTTGCAAATTATACCCCTCATATTGCGATATGAAATAGAGCGGTGCAGGAACACAAAAGGTTCGTTTTAAAATATTTATTTAAAAATATTGAAAGAGTGTTTGTATGTTTAATGTTAGTTTCTATTTGAATAAATATGTTTAAAAGATACATAATTTTAATTTTTTACTTATGTTGAGTGAGTAAGTGAATATTAAGGTCACCCTATTCAGATATGCGAGGCCTTTTGGCGAAGGACCTCGTAATTTTGAACCATTGTGACGTTTGAGAAAATTAATAGTGTAACGAGAGAGTTAAGAAATTAAATATTTGATTTATTTACATCATAGCTGTTAATTACAATACATTTACATTTTAAATAAAAGTTATTCATGCTATAGATTATTTAGTCCTACAAAATGTGTCTTTAGTGAGGGAGGAGGCAAGCACAACCGATCTTTTCGGTGTTTCAAAACGGACTGTCCTTTCACACTGTTAGGGGGAGGTGGTTAGTTTCTGAAACCTCGAATTACACTCAATCCGGCTCGCAAGTGTGTCCAGCCGTTGGGTTTCTCACGGCCATCGGGTGGCCGCAGTACCCAGTGGTCTAAGGTAACGGACTCGTGGCCGGCATGTCACAGGTTCGAAGCCCAGTACCTCTGAAAACCCACCATGTGTAGGGAAGCGATGCACGTTCAACCTGTCGAAACCTCTAAACGTCCTCCCGTTGGTGTGTGTGTAGTTAGGAAATGAGTGCCAGCTCAGGTGTCGACCTCGCCACTTGACCAAGGTTCAAAACTACGAGGTCCCTCGCCAAAAGCCCTAGAGTAGCTGAACAGCGCGACGTTAATATTCAATCAATCTCAAGGCCATCGGTTGACGGGGTGATGTCAGATGAAAAGACCTCGTAATATTTAGGGTGCTCGTGCGGATGTAAGCTGAGTCATGCTAACTGTAAAGAAAGACTATTTTCAGCTTTGAGGGTGGAAAACGTTACACCATGGGCAAGTGACGAGGAGGACAACTGAACTGCCCTCCCCCAACTCTAATTTCCACACAACACCAAAGGGAGGACGTTTGAGCTCCTACGGATTAAACGTACATCAGCTCCTCTAAACGACGGGTCTTCACTATTTATTTATGTTGAAGGAATAGTTAAAACTTTTTTTTTTGCTGATAAATATCTTTAAAAGATGCAAAACTAATATGTAACAAAAGTGTCAATCTGTATTCTTTATATTTATTCCCTGACTCTACAATGCTTTACCAGAAAAATCGCGTTTGTTTCAAATATTTCCTACTGTGCCGCACCTCGAATCGATATTGGTAGATTGGTTTAGCAAATTATAGCTACAAGGTGGGTGAGTGAGTGAATGAATATTACGTCGCACTGTTCAGCTACCCAAGGGCCTTTGGCGACTGACCTCGTCATTTTGAACCATGGTCAAGTGACTAGGACTAGACCTCAGTTGGCACCCCTTCTCCTAACTACCATACCACACAACAGGATGTTTGAGCTCTCAACAGATTTAACGTGCATCACTCTCCTACTCGGTGGGTGTTCAGCGTGCTAGGCTCGAACTCGTGTCACACGGCCACGAGTCCGTTGTCTTGACCACTAGGCTACCGCGGCCCACAGCTACAAGGATGGTGACTACTGGTATACTAAATACTGTGATGTTTGATATACATTCATTTGAATCCGGTTAAAATAACGTTTCTTAAAATCTGTCTAATGCATGCGAATAAAATAAGCTTTTATTCCATTTTAATTTAACTTATCATTATTCCAAAACAAGACATTACACTTAGGAGGGGAAAATCAGTGTTTTCACGGCGAACGCATCAATCCGCAGATAAGCATAGCTTCACACGATTAAACATAAAAGCTCTTAATTATAATTGCCCACTCACTCGTAGAGACAGACGATAAGATTATAAGAAGGGGGTGGCGGTGTGTAGATAAATAGACCACTACTCGAACGATGCAATTTGTGCCAAAATCAGATAATATTTTGAAAGCCCCCCTCCCCTCTTCTAAAACCAGATAGCGTAACGAATATGAATAAGAAAGGGAGAGGAGGGGGGGGCTTTCCAAAAGATTCTATTCCGTATACACTTAATTGGGTGGGTAGATGGTGTCGAAGTGGATGGTACAATTCCATCTAGTCCACCCCACATCCCCTGCACCAATATTGCAATTGCAGCTAGCAGACGATCATTTGTCTCGCGCGTGCGTTGTCGTTTGGTCTTAACCTTTGCCACGTTCTGTGATGGATGAACCTTCCTTGCCGAGGGCTGATATCGTCTGCTCTGCACCATCCCTCCGTTCTAAGATGTGAGTGAATTTGCGAAGTGGCACTGACAGATGTGGTGCGATTGCTTATATTAAAGAAAGGGTCGGTGGGGTGGATGGAGATCCACGGTCGTGATGGTGCACCCCTTTACTGCTTTTTAAACATACACCCTGCTGTTCTTTTTTTCAGGTGGAATTAAGATAAGGTTAGAAGGAGGGGTATTAAATTTCTTTGTGTATTTTTTCTTCGAAGAACAACATATAATAAAGTAATGCTATTAAACACGAATATGGGATTCGAAAAATATTATGAAGTATTTGTGTGCTTGAACACAAAATGTATGTTTATTATTAATTTTTTTATCATAAATGGATTTTATATAATGATGAGCTACACACATGCTAAATTAAATCAAATCTAAATTATGACGATATATATAGCAGTAGCACACACAGAAAAGTTTCGGGGAGGGGGGCATTTTCGCATCATACTAAATGCGCCGCCAAGCATTCTTTGATTTTACTGATTTTGAGAGCAAAAAACTAAGAAATAAATTATTGAGAAAAATTACATTCATTAATAAAATATTAACAATTTATTTTATTAATGAATGTTAGCTATTAATTCAATAATTAACTTACGTACGTAATTTTTATAATACGTAAAATTTAATTATTTTTTATTAATTAAGTTTTACGTACTATATCGATAGAACTATCAGTAATAAAAAGAATCAAGTACTATGGGGGTCCGGACCCATGGACCCCCCCTTGTGTGCGCTTCTGTTTATAACTATTATAAATTATCTTTGAGACTAACTCATAAATAAGATGAAAGTAAGAAAAAGACGAACTCTTAATTGGAACATAAATCCATAAGGAAGCACACAAATTTCATCAAACAAAAAGTTTCATCAAAACTTGTTAAAAAAAAACCGTGAGGGTTTTAACAAAATTAAAGTTGTCCCCCTTCTATATTTTTACATTATTTACTAACTTATGCAGTTTCACCAACATCTGTGTATTTAATACACAGGAAGGAATTTATTCAAGATAATTTACTGAAAAGATGCATGAAAGATTATTTTGGAAATAGAAAATAATTTTTGGAATCAACAAATATCGAAATTTATAGTTTTAAATTCTCCAAGTAAGTGTTTCCAGTAAGTAAGTAATTCCAGTGTAAGAGTTGAAGAAAAAATTATAGACCTTGTACTCGGGAAATTAAATTTTTTTAAAACAATTTATCTATTGTAACAGTACAACTCATCCTGCATATTTACAATTAAAATTTCGAGTAGGAAACTCGCGGTTCGAGAAGATTTTGAAGCATTCACTGCCGTCTTCGGACATTTATTCTATATTATTTTGATCAAAATAGTTTTGTTCATTTTTATGCAATCATTAAACTAGTATCGCCTGACAGTCAAGCCATTGTTTTTTTAAAAATATTTGTAAGAAAATTTTTTTTTAATGTTACTTAAAAAATGAAAATTAATAATTTAATAAAAACATGTCTTATCAATCGCTTTCTAAACACTGCAATAGATGCAGACATATAACGATTATGCAATGTCAAACAATCAATAGGGGAAAAAATTGAGCTTTCTTCAATTCTTTTGCGCGTGTGTAACTAGAGATACAATTTTACGGCATTAAAATGATCTAAAATAGTAAAAGATGTAAAATTTTTTTAAAAAGTTCACAATTATGTGCTCAAAAAAATATTAAATATTTTAACAATAGCAAAAAAAGGATAAATACTGTAATAAATTTGTATTTCTTTCATCTAAGAGCAATTACCGGGCTTGCGCTCTACTAACAAGCAATGCTGAAAGTCCTCATGTTGGCGTGGTGTGGAAGTTTTGAAGAGTGGCGTTCCAAGCTCAGGTGTCTTCCTTATTCAAAATTACGAGGTTCATCGACAACAGCGCCTTCGTGTTGCTTCAAATGTGATGACAATAAATCAAAAGAATATCTAAACTAAAAAAATAATGACATGTTATCGGAGATTTTCTTAAAGATTTTTTCAACGTCGTAATCTGAAGCAACGAAAAGACCTTTTAACTCTGATCACGATCAAGTGACGAGAAAGATACCTGAGTTAGCACCGCATGCTCCAAAATTTTACATCGTGCCAAGCTAAGGACTGAGCCACACCAAATTTTCCCGCGCATGAGCCCTTCTACAAGTCGAGTCTAGTAGTACCTGAACACGAAAGAAAGAACACTGTCACGCGAAATATCACTTAATACAAATTGAAGACATATTGTACGTTTCAAGTTCATCTTCGGGCAACACAGATTCTTTTTTTTAAAAATCTGTTTATGCCCTATCCTCTAAACCAGGTGTGGGCAGACTTTTCCAGGGTAAGGGGTACTTCTAATTTTTTCAAGGTGTTGCGGTCCACCCAACACGATTGGCCCACACAAGGGGAAAGGGAGTCCACGGTTCCAAGACCTTTCATAGCCCGTGATTTTTTTCGATCTATTATAATCCCATATATATAGTACTTAAAATTTAATTAAGTATTTGTTATTAATAATTTTTATTAATGTTAACTATTTATTCAACAATTTATTTCTTACTGCTCTTTGTTCCCGACTATCTACAAAATGAAAAAAAAAAATATGTTTGGCAGCGTATTGGGGTAGGATATGAGAATGGTTGACATTCGACCCTGGACCACCGCACCGTGCCCCCTTTGAAATATTCATGAGGACGTCCCCTGCCCAGGGTCGTTGGTGTGGTAAAGTAAGGAAAAAGTCAACAATATTTGTTATAACTTAATAATAAATACGGAATATGTATTTACCTACCTAAATAAAATTTTAAAAAACTTTAAGCAAAACGCAAAATACAAGCATAATAATAATCATAGCCACAAATATAATATCTAATGATGCATTTATTATCAAATAATTCAAATACATTAAAAAATAAAACATTTTCATCTAAAGTTAGTTCTCGTCATTATAGTCAGTAGAAGACTTAGTCTGCGTACTGCCAGCCAAGCTTGAATATTTCTGTATACAATTAATGAAAGCTAATCTTCAGACGGTCACTCCAAATTGTCTTGGCGGTCCACCGGTCGAACGCGATCGACGTAATGCCCACCCCTGCTCTAAACCATTGATTCTCCAACAATGGTACATCCGCGTGTGCCGCCTAATTCTTTAAAAATCATTAATTATATTCTGAGGGGAAAAAATAAAATCTGGAACCGAATCATTCGGCCGTTTCATAGAAATAAATTAAGAATATTCTTGGTATGTTTAACTTATCCTTTCGTGGATAGATAAATATAACAAAACTGATTGGGTTCGTGATCCATTTGTGATACGAATACGTTTGTATTGATTGATTGAATATTAACGTCGCGCTGTTCAGCTGTACGAGGGCTTTTGGCGACGGTCCGCGTAATTTTAAACCATGGTCAAGTGACGAGGACGACATTTGAGCAGCCACCCCCTCTCCTAACTACCACACCACACCAACGGGAGTTCGTTTGAGCTTCGACAGATTTAACGTGCATCGCTCCCCTATACGGCGGGTCTTCAGTGGTACTGGGATCCAACTCATGACACGCCAGCCATGACCGATATCATGACCACTTGGCTACCGCGGCCACCATACGTTTGTATATGTGAATGAAGAGGAAAAATTAATTTCGCTTTGTAATAATAGAGATTTAATCTCAAAACATTCGGAAAGAATCAGTTAATTCATTATAAATTTGAATTAGAGGTGATTATCTCATGAGCTAAAAGCTTTAAAAAATAGTGTTACAATTTTCTGCACTTTATTTGCGTGAATTAGGATTTTCAGCATTGTTAACAAATATAAAAAGTAAAAAGAGATCGAGACTTTCAAATGTAGATAATGAAATGAGAGTGACATTGTCCTTTTTACGGCCCAATATAAACGAAATATCCTACATTCGGTATAGTGGTTTGTGACACGGTGATGTAGGGCTTGGGTGCGAATCCCGGAGAAGGCATGGATGTTTGCATTGTAATCCTTCCACACACATGATTTAAATACCTTCTTCCTTTGTGATGTGTGCTTCATGTTCGCTTTTCTAAGCCCCCGTGTGTGGTGCACGGGGATTTATAAATGTTCTCAGTAATATATATATATAAACGAAATTATCAAAATTTATCAAAGCTCAAATTTCACATGGAATGTATTCTTGTAAATAATTACTCAATAAGCATTTTGTTGTCTTTGTCGTACATATTTTATTTAACATTGAAAATTATAATCATAAACTATTTACATAGTATAATACAGATAAGTAAAGTTCGTTTAAACGTATTTTATTGCTAGTGTGCCGCCAAATTTTAAAATTGTTCAAAGTGTACCACAACCAAAATAGGTTGATAATCACTGCTCTAAACAATATAGAAGGTAACAGCAACAAGTTTTACAAAAGTTCAAAGTAAGATTCTCAAATATGAATTTCCGGAAACAAAAATACAATTTACCTGAAAATGGATTCAAAATGAAAACTTGCCTTTATACGAATACTGTCCGGCCGTCAAATCTCTGTGATTTGTTTTCTACACGCCGTTATCTGCAGCAAAGATAGTTTTAAAAAGTTAACTAATTTTTTAACAAATTTTTCGATAGAAATTCCTGTTTCACTACATTCAGACTTGTTTTTGGTAATGAACGTTTTCGGCGGGAAACTGAGTGATTTGCTTGGTTGATTGAGTGAGATTATTAATATCGAACGCTTCAATTTTGAGCAATAATAAATGGACGAGGTCGATACCTAAACTGGCATCACACTCTCCACCATGTTAGAGTAGAAATTTAAATCCGACAGATTTATTGCACACCAGTTCGCGACATAGAACCAGGACTCAAACAACCGCCCATCCAGTATAGTGGTTAGCGACGCTGACTGCTGTGCCGTAGGGTCTGGGTTCGAATCCCGGAGAAAGCATGGATATCTGTAAGTGTATAGTTCCTTTGCGGCATGGGGTACTCTAAATAGCCATCGAGCTGCAAGTCCTCTCGTGAAGTTAGTGGAAGAGGAAGAGAAGCCCCTGGCCACCCCCAAGGTGTCTTCCTTCAAAATTAGGGATGGAAATGGGCCAAATCGTACTGTCACCTGCATGGTGCCCAAAGCTACGGTTAACGACAGACGTCATTTAGCCCTTTGCCATGATGGATTTCGTGGCCTCGATCTGGCCTTTACCAATCAGGTGATATTAGTAACAACAACAGGACTCAATCGCGTGATTTGACTGGAACATTGTCGGTCACAACTGCAGTTCGACGTTTTGTGATATATATTTGCCTACTAGACGTTTATTGTTGATGCAGTGAGCGTTTATGGTAGTCTAGTTCTACTCGACATAATGATCCATCAAACACACCCTCGTAATTTTGTATCACAATTGATTGACGAGGAAGATACCTCAGTTGGCACCCTACTCATTGGATGTTTTCTGGCCGCTAATAAATTATTTCATAACCACAGTCATAACCTCGTACAGTTAAAAAGAGAGACACCTGAGGTGGGACATTACTTGTGGATGTTTTCTAAGTGCCTGTTTGAATCCACAATTCAAGAGCATCTCAAACACAAATAATGTCCATCGTATAGGTGACAGGAATGTCACCTGAATTGGTATCCTATTATTTATGGACGTTTTCTGGCAGCCTATTCTTTTCAATTTTATCAAAAAGTGAGCGAATGCTTATTAACGTAGGTAAGAGTGAATTATAATAACGTCGCACTAAGTAACACGATGGCTATTGGTAGCGAACCTCGTAATTTTGAGCCTCGGTCAAGTGACGAAAACGACGCCTCTGCTCCTGACTATTACACCACTTTCGGTCGTGGCTCAAAGTCCTTACAGGGGACTTTGAACCACGACATATTTGGTGTACATCAGCTCCCTCTACACGACGGACTTTCAATGGCACCAGGATTCGAACCCGCGATACGCCGGCAACAAGTCCTTCACCATCACCACTAGACATACAGCAAAAGATATGTTTAAAAACTCCTATAGATTATTGATATTTTGTAGACAAGATTTGTGAATAGATGGCTTCACTAAGGAATCACTGACCACGAAGTAACAACCATGAACATTCGAATAATTAATATGTATTTATAACATGCCAAAAAAAATAATTTTTTTTATGAATTTTTTTCAAGTTTTCTATGTATGTAATGAAATCGCTTTTTTGTAATTTGAAATTTAAAATATACTGCTTTCACATAAAATTTCTTCTCATATATATTCTTCTTTAAAATAAAATAATAATAATAATAAACCGTCACACAAAGTCTTGAAATTAAATGATTAACAAGAAGAACGGATGAGATTTTAAGTTTTGCAATGCCCGCTTCTTCGATTGCGAAATTGCTCAATAAATTGTCAAAATAACCAAAAAGCCTTCTAATGATTTAATTTTTGTAAATATTTTGCAGGGATATACAAAAATTTGCCGCTTTCAAAAAGAAACTTAGTTCTCCAAATGCATTTTGAATGTAAAAAGAAAAAAAAATTATTTTTAGGAGAAACTAGTTAAAACCAATAACCATTAAAAAAAAACTAATTACAAAAAACTAATTACATTGAGAAAAGGCTTAACAAAATCCACTTTGAATATTTTTGTCACTAATAATATATAATTGTATTTATTCAAATTACGTTTTTTTCGTAAACTTGGTTTTCGTTTTTATCACTTTAATTCAATTATGTATGTGTATTTTTGAACGCTTATATTTAGCAAAATTTTCAGAAGTGGTCATGCAAACAAAACTCAGAGTTTACACAGAAACAAAAGCATTAGCACCCAGATGGTCAGCGGAGATTTTTTAGTCATAAATATGTCAATACCGCAAAATATTTCGGACAGTAGTTCATCTGAAAACGTCATGACCGGACGAAACTCTTCATTGGATACAAAAACAACGGATGTGGTATAGATGGTGATTCACCTCGCCGTTCTTGCAGAGGCAAATAGCGATAAATTATTACCATTATTCCTAATATTTTTAATTTCGATTTCCGAAGTATATAAATGCAAATACCTTAAGATTTAAAAAAATGTATACTACTTTAATTTCCACCATTTTTGCTTAATACATGGAACCAGATTCATTGGTATTCTGTAATAATAATTTAAAATTTTATGGTTAAATCAATATTTAAAAATTTTTTTCTTAGACTTCTAACATGTTTAATACTTTGCCCTCGATTTATTTTCTGTTGTGAGTAAACGGTTTGTTATTTTTAGTAATTTACACGCGGCGGATTCAATACACATATTTTTTTTTTTTTTAACATTTATAAACCCCGTGCCACCACCGAACGTATAACACGGGGGTAAACAACACAGACAGAAGAAAGGATTACAACACAAACATCCATGCCTTCTCCGGGATTCGAACCCAGTCCCTGCGGCACCGCAGTCAGCTTCACTGACCACTATACCGGATGGCGGCAATACACATATTTAAGATTAATTTTATGAATTATACTTAGTAGGATTCAAAAGTTCCCGGACTGAGTCTATAACTAAAAAAATATTACCAATTAAACTGCTGAAACACACGCTCCTTCGAAATAAGACCCTTGAGCCGGGATGGGAATTAAGTCGAGATAAGTGAAGGGAACCACACCATCATGACATTTCGTACAACTCTACCAGTAAATTAAGATCCACTGTCAGAACTGCATGATTTCATTTACCATTTCGCATCGGAAAGTCAGTGTATATAAATACTGAAAGACAAGGAGAACAAAAAAAAAGACGGCTTGTAACTACGAACTGCACTCGTCTGACTGAAAAAAGTTCGGCAAATCTGTTACTGAGTGAGATTTCAAATGTCACATAGTGTTTTACAATTGTTTATTTCCGCCAATTATAACGTGTTTCAGATCACATTATTGTCGTCTCCATAATGACATACGAATGCAAGAGCTAATATCTTCAAAAAATCAAAAATTCAATTAGTCATTAACCCCTTAACTGGTTTGCCCGTACACCGTACGGGCACTGATAATTTTCTTTCTATTTTTGATATGCTCGTTTTCTTATATTTCTTATAGTAAAATTATTAGCACTAGTGTTTTTAGGAGATGTAGTTTGTCTATGGTACTGAAATACTTCTCAACCCGGATTTTTTTTTTAGGTGTGATGGCGAGAATTTTTCATTGAAGGCAGGAATTTAAATCCTTCAAATTTTTGATAAGGGACAGGGATTAGCAAGACAATGTGCAGTTTGTTGCATAAAAACAAATACATAATGGAAAGGTTAAAAAAAACCCGACATATTTCTGTCCCGATTACAATGTAAGACTTTGTAATACGCCGTTCTTTAAATTGTGAGTATATATATATATGCACACATACAAAACCCTCAACTGTTTGAAAAAGTACTAATATGAAATTTTTTTTGTAAATGTAAGAAAAATTCTCTTAAGATATATGAAACAATAACATGCAGAGTGTAGTTAGAAAAAGCAAACATTTAGGAGTTTTTGTGTTCCCCAATTATAAAATAAAAATAGTGTGAAAAATTTAAAATTAAAATAATTCTTCATTTATCTCATTTTATAAAATATTATGCTTAGATATATCCGCAATAAAAAATTATGCCTTTTAATGAAACGTTCTGGGCAAACAAAATCGAACGCTTAAGGAGTTAAAGGACGAATTTTGCCTACATTCCCCCGCGAAACAATCTCAGCTACCCTAAATCGAATACGAGTAAATTAGCCAAGTTGGATGACATACCATTGCCCTGAAATTGTCACAGGAAGTTAAAGTTTTGCATAAACTTCAGTGCTCTTTCTAACGCTATATGTAAGAATCAACCCATCATTCAGCGACTTTTCATTTGAAACTATAGTAGAACCTGTTTTTGTATGGTCCTTCTTCATGCGATTTTATTTTTGTGCCATTTTTATTCTTATGAGACTTTTTTTGTGCTATCTTTTTTAAGCGGTATATAAATTCCAACGGCTTTAGTGTTGACTGTAATGTTTTCTATCAATGTACATATATACCCTTCAGGACGCTCGGTTCAGTTATTAAAAACCGTCTCCCGACAATGCACGCTCAATTGCTTTCTCTCAATGCATTAGCAGCACGCGATTGATTGAAGACGAAATTTTCAATAACAGTGACATTATCAATAATTTGATAGATTATGAAGACGGGCAAGAGCCGGATTCTTTGAGAGCGAATAACATATAAGAGGGTATATCCAAGCGTTCCACTACATCGGAAAAGTATTTTCTTAAAATAGATACCATTCTGAAAGAAGTTTGAATTTCCAAAAAGAGCTTCTTCAATCATATATTTCTGGTAATCGTGAAGTTTACAAGCAACTGACCAACAGACCGTCGTCGGAAAATCACTTACTTTATAGTGCCAGAAAACAAATCAATTGAAATCGTATCTTAAAATGACGAAAGCGATTTTGAACTAATTCATCATAGAAAGACAGGATTACGATGAGTAGCAGTGAATTATTTATGTGCATTTTGAAAACTTCTCCATACATGCAATGAGAAATTAAATGTTTTAAAAATGTTTCCATGCGTAATTTATTTATTTATGAATTTCGTGGATATGGACCTGACGCAGTCGTGATCAGGTGGCATAAGAAACAACAACGAATGCCAGTCTTAAGGCATGGGCCAACTGAACTCAGCCCAGGGCCTCGTTTCGTTCTCCACTTTATCTTAGTAGGATCATGATCCAGATAATTTTAATGTGGTCAAATATTATTCCCGTACATATATTCTCCCCAAAACACAGGGAATTTCAAACTGCATGTCAACTGGTAAAAGTGGCAAGACTGTATTATGTGAAGACCGTTGTCCATGTCTAGACTTAATACCATAAACAATCATTCAATTCATTGAGTCGAAATGCGCCATCGGTCGAGCCAGTTTGTGCCTAGGTTTTTGAGATTGCGAGTCGTGCACATTTATTTGTTTATAATTACTGTTTGAAAGAGAATTTGACAATGCATGCTATATACTGTCTACTTTTAAAAATCTCAGGTAGGGCCTACTTTTGCGAAGGGGCCCAGGGCCTCAAAGAATCTTAAGACGTCCCTGGTCGTGATGCCAAGACCACTAGACTACGAGTACTCATGAACTCGTATGCAAATACATTAACTTTGTTGGGACAACAATTGTTCAACTTTTTGCCAACTGATTAAAAATTGGAAAGTAATTAATTTTTAAGATGAATTTCATAATTCTATATTTATCATTTACTATTTTATGTTCTCTAACTGTATTTCTTTTATTTATACTTGTAAATCTGGAAACGATTTCTTTCTAACGTTTTTCGTTTTGCCGGATTGGCAACATCAGGTTAGTTACGACGTTTTTACTTTAGCGGCAATTAAGCCTAACGAATAAAAGTAGTTCATGATTTTTCTATGCAATTTTCTCTGCTTTCACGATAAAAGACCAAACATTCATTGCACGTTGTTGGAAAAAAATTTGAGGAGTGTTATCCCATTGGGGCATTTTTACCAAAAAAAAAAAATTGGACTTATTTTAAAAATAATTCAAATATTTTCCCTAATTTTCAAGAAAGTTTATTAATGGGAAAACAATTTAATATACAAAAGAACTATCTTAAGTTATAATCAAATGTTTAACCGTATACGCAAATACAGGTATATCTCTTCACTGGATAACTATGAAGAAAAAAAAAGACAGGGAAACAGATTAGTAGACATAATTAGTTTTAAATAAAAAACAAGTCTGAAGATTCGTGGTATGCCGTCCACTGATCAAGATTACTGTAAATAGTGAGTTAGGAAAATAAAGACAAAAATTGAAGGGGAAAAAAACGAAAAATCTTTATTTATATTAATATTTTCACATACAGAATCATAGCTTAAAAAAAGATAGAATAAAGAAAAGATACAGATTTTTGAGAACAAGTTTCGAATTTTTAAAAATACATCGCAAAAATATGTCCAATACATCAAAAACATTCATTTTAGTATTCAATATATAAAATTTCAAAATGTATATACTCTAGATATCAAAAGTTATGTAAAATAACCAGCGCAATATCAAAATATTTACAAATCAAATAAACGGCTGAAACGAGCCTTGGATGATTTTAGACACTTTCTAATACACAATACAAAGATTTTTTATTTTAATTGGTACCATATATCTGAATTAAATTGAATTCTATATATAAAACCATTTATGTTAAAATAATTTAAACTTATATTCATTGTTTCAGCCATCTAAAATAGCTGGAACAAAATATTACAAATAATTCTACACAATTAAAATTATAATTTTAAAATGTAGTAGTTGATTTTTTAAAATTTTAGCTATGAAAACAATTACATTTGATATACACAGCCATTCTGAAGGTACTGACGTGTTATACCATCGGACTAAATTTTGTCAAATCAAGAGATGTCGCAAATGCCGCGATATATAGCCGTGGAAACCGTTCCCACACATTGTAAACGATGGCAGCATTTGGCGACATTTTTTGAATTGGTCGACGGTACAATATGCGTACCGTTTGAAAGCGATTTTTAGCATGGCGTCACAAAACGATACATTTTAGCACAGTAGAATTTAACCAATTATTTGGAGTAATATTTTCAAGAAAAACATTCCACATTGCCAACAGACAGCCGGAAAAAATGCAATGTCGAATGTTTTCGAATTTAGAGTTTATTTAAGAAAAAAATGATCGATTAAAATTGTTTATAAACTTGGTTTCAAAACCTGTAGCTCAAAAAACTTTTACAATAAAGCACAAACTGTTTTAGCGAGAAAATATTTTGACTATTTACACCATTAAATGATTATCACATTATCTGAGATCATAAAGTCACATTATTATACAAAAGAAAAATTTTTTTTATATAATAAACTAATTACATATATCAAATTGCATACAAATACATTGAAACTCGCTTCTAAGACTATGCACTTGCAAATTATCAATCAAAAGAATTTTTTCCTCTCTTGCAATCAATTTTTGATTATACTTTTCAATCAGAATATGCGTATTATACCGTCAAAACAAAAGACGTCGCCAAATGCCACGATTTACAGCCAATCATAGAAACCGCTTCCCCAAGCATCTTCGAACACAAAACTAACGATAACAGCATTTGGCGAGATTGGTCGACGGCATAATACGCGAGTACCCTTCAATCAAATCTTGAAACGAGTTACAATTTCATATAAAATGACAAAAATGAGCAAAAAGTTTCTCGATTAAAATAATAATAAAAAAAAAACGCTACCCCGAATATCTACACACAACTTAAAAATAAGGAACGTAAAGGTATGGCATACAAAACAAAATGGCAGTATTATACAAGCGCAAAAGCTTTGTTATTTTTTGGTTCTATTTTGCATTGACAACGTTTCTGATTTGGCGAGAAAGATTTTTTTTTTTTTTATCTACAAGGAAATAGCCGCCAACTGAGAAATAATGCCAAGACTAAATTGGTTATTCTTTTTCCTTTATTTTACGAAATATGGCTAGTCTTTTATTCTTTATAAAATATAAAAAGTTTACTTCACTTTCAAAGAAAGTACAGTAAAATATACTATTAAAATTGTGCGTTGTACTGACAGAGAAAAGTTTAATTTATGTCAGCAAAGATACTGCAATTAGTTTTGATTGTTTGCATCGAAACCAAACTCAAAATTGTATCCATCAATGTGTATCTAAAATTCAATTTTGAGAATCAATCTAAACTATTTTACTTTAAGTTACATCTAGATACGATCATGTTTTTGCAAAGTAAAATTATAAATTTGTTTTTCGATTTGTCCCATTGTATTTGTAAATTTAATCCATTAAAATTATATATTCATCACACTCATAATTTTGTATATAACTTTAAAATAAGATACAGAAAGTGCAGAATATGCTAAGTGTGAAAGAGAATTTCGGCAATAAAGCAAAATAAAGACTCGTAATTAATCTTAAGTATTTTTTAAGCAAAACATTCACGGTACCTTTGGATGATGAAGTGCTTTTGTTGATAAAAAACTTTTCCCTCCATAATTTTAGAAAAAATTATAAAATTTGCTTCATCAATAAGATATTCGTAAAAAGATAAATTTCTTTTTCATTGGATAAAAAAATTTACAAGGAAGACATGAAAAATAACTTTACTATAAACGGTTTAAAACAATAACTTAAAAATGGTACATTTAGGCTATATGCTAGATATTGCAGATGTGAGGTCTATTTTTCTGATATAGAATGAGGTAAGTAGAAGGGAAAAACGAATATGTATATTGTATAATAAATTATAATTTAAGTACGAAATATTCTGAAATGGTCTGCATGAAACAATCTCTGAAAACTATGACGAATATAAATAGAATATTATGCTAAAATATATTTCAGGTATGAACATATTTAAATAGGAAATCAAGTAATCAGTTTTCATGTAAGACATTATCATTGCTTTGTAATAATTCATTAAATTTCTCACTTCCAAATTGAATAAAATTTTAAACTGAAGGAAAAAAAAATTTCTAAAGAAATTATTACAATTACTAATATTTATAGTTCAAATCAAATTTCTTTTCTAATTCCAGATTCTTTGAAAAAAACTACCCAGTAGTCTGAATGAATTATTTCAAAACAACGTTGATACTTGTAGGTATAAAATACTGGCAAGGCTTGTAGTTTGGTTCGTTTCAAAAATAAATCCTTTTTAATTCATTGGTTCTCATAACTACTTTTATTAGTAATTTTATTAGTATTTTCATTAGCACATATATAAAGCGTATGCACACAGAACTAAATATTAGGAGCAAAAGGAAAAAAAAAAAATGCAGTGTCTATGAAAGCAAATAAATACACAAATGCTATGTTATGAGTCATTTTAATATCAAACATTAAAAATTACATTAATTGTTATGCAATAGTATACTTTGGTTAAATACAGAAAAGGAAAAAAATAATGAAAAAACAACGACATCACATTGTACAAATTCTCAAAACACAAGATATGAAAAGGCAGGTAAAAATGAGAAGCAATCATTTTCAAGCAACAGGGTATCTTGTCTATAAATAGATATGCAAGGCTTTAAAAAAAAAAGAATACATTAATGCATTAAAAAATTATGCTAAAAAATAATAGATTTAAAACAAATGAATAGTAACTTGCAGTTAATGCCTAGATTGATTTTACTTAGATTAAATTTTAAGCAAAAAAAGTGAAGTTTTTAAAAAAATGAATCCTAATGAAAACAAATATTCATAATGATTTCACAAAAAAATAAAATTGAGCAAATACATATTCAATGACATTCTTTGGCTGGGAACAAACTTTGGTCACTTTATGCAAGCCTAAATTTTTTGTTATATATAAAAAAGTTGACAGTCTTATTGATTTTATACAGTAGGTACTTGCATACATGTATGAAAATTATATTTTTGAATACATAATACATACAAAATTTTTCTTTACAAATTACAGAAGATATACTTCCTAAAAATGTTGCAATTTTTTATACAAGACAATCAATTTCTTATTTCGACCAAACAACACAAACATAGGTATCAAAATAAGATTCACATCCAATTTTTTTTTAAATCTAATTACTTAAGAAATTTTTTTTAAAAAACAACATTTTCAAAAAATCAAAGCATACATATACATAGTACAATTTTAGTAATAAAAAAAACCAATTTAACATCAGTACGCTAAAGAATTTTTCGCCAAATCGATGTAAAATTTTGCCCAAGATCCATTTGGCGCGATTTCAGAAATCACGCCAAAACAAGTAGCGTACCGATATCAAATTAGTTCGAAAGAAAATTTAAAGTCTTGAATAAATGAAGAAATCAAGTACAATCATTTTCAAGCAGATCAGAGCAAAAGAAAAAGTGCAACAAAAAACGACACTAACGTCACCGCGGCCCAATTTCTGCCACGCGCGAATTGGACCATTTTACACAAAACTCACAGAATGATTTTTTTCCCAAATAAAAGACGTGAGTAAAAAAGAATTTTTTTTTTGTTCTCTTTTGCTGTTTTGATATCATGGTACGATTCGCGTGGCGCACATTTGGCTGTGGTGACGCTAATAGGCAAGTACCTCGAAAAACACAGTATTTTCTTTCAAAAACCTCCATACCATACAAAAGATAGCCTCGGAGCGATGGAAACAAAATGAAAAACATACAAATGTGTTTTGAGCAGAACACACGGGCAGTAATACTTGAAGGGAGGGGAGTGTATGACATTCGTCGAAGTCATTTTTTAAAAAAAAAAAAGAAAACGACGTTTATGATTCACACTATGAAAATTTACGGAAGAAGCTAGAAATAGAACTCCTCCGCGGCTGGATTACTACTGCGTTCCATTCCTGAAAGAAAAAAAGAAAAATAGAATTATAGCAATTAAAAAAATATATATTCATATTTATAAACAAAAATTCAAGTGCATATGAACCCCATAGCACTGGTTTTGAACCAAAGATAAACTGCACACCCAAAAACTGCATCGCCAAAAGTCTT
>BMAO01022838.1:0-22296 GCA_019973975.1 Trichonephila clavata
AAACTCAATTTTCTTATGTAAAGTCCGACGCTGATCACGAATACATGTATCGCTTTCAAAATTTCAATTAGATCAAAAGTTATTGCAATAAAAGTTTTCACCTTTTTTGGATATTTGGCAGGGGAGACGTCATTGACACGGAAAAAATTTCTAACTCCTTTTTCAAACGAAACTCAATTTTCTTATGTAAAGTCCGACGCTGATCACGAATACATGTAGCTCTTTCAAAATTTCAATTAGATCAAAAGTTATTGCAATAAAAAGTTTTCACATTTTTTGGATATTTGGCAGGGGAGACGTCATGAACAGGGAAAAAATTTCTAACTCCTTTTTCAAACGAAACTCAATTTTCTTATGTAAAGTCCGACGCTGATCACGAATACATGTAGCTCTTTTCAAAATTTCAATTAGATCAAAAGTTATTGCAATAAAAGTTTTCACATTTTTGGATATTTGGCAGGGAGACGTCATGAACAGGAAAAAATTTCTAACTCCTTTTCAAACGAAACTCAATTTTCTTATGTAAAGTCCGACGCTGATCACGAATACATGTATCGCTTTTCAAAATTTCAATTAGATCAAAAGTTATTGCAATAAAAGTTTTCACATTTTTTGGATATTTGGCAGGGGAGACGTCATGAACAGGGAAAAAATTTCTAACTCCTTTTTCAAACGAAACTCAATTTTCTTATGTAAAGTCCGACGCTGATCACGAATACATGTATCGCTTTTCAAAATTTCAATTAGATCAAAAGTTATTGCAATAAAAGTTTTCACATTTTTTGGATATTTGGCAGGGGAGACGTCATGAACAGGGAAAAAATTTCTAACTCCTTTTTCAAACGAAACTCAATTTTCTTATGTAAAGTCCGACGCTGATCACGAATACATGTAGCTCTTTCAAAATTTCAATTAGATCAAAAGTTATTGCAATAAAAGTTTTCACATTTTTTGGATATTTGGCAGGGGAGACGTCATGAACAGGAAAAAATTTCTAACTCCTTTTCAAACGAAACTCAATTTTCTTATGTAAAGTCCGACGCTGATCACGAATACATGTAGCTCTTTTCAAAATTTCAATTAGATCAAAAGTTATTGCAATAAAAGTTTTCACATTTTTTGGATATTTGGCAGGGGAGACGTCATGAACACGGAAAAAATTTCTAACTCCTTTTCCAACTAAACTCAATTTTCTTATGTAAAGTCCGACGCTGATCACGAATACATGTAGCTCTTTCAAAATTTCAATTAGATCAAAAGTTATTGCAATAAAAGTTTTCACATTTTTTGGATATTTGGCAGGGGAGACGTCATGAACAGGGAAAAAATTTCTAACTCCTTTTTCAAACGAAACTCAATTTTCTTATGTAAAGTCCGACGCTGATCACGAATACATGTATCGCTTTTCAAAATTTCAATTAGATCAAAAGTTATTGCAATAAAAGTTTTCACATTTTTTGGATATTTGGCAGGGAGACGTCATGAACAGGGAAAAAATTTCTAACTCCTTTTTCAAACGAAACTCAATTTTCTTATGTAAAGTCCGACGCTGATCACGAATACATGTATCGCTTTTCAAAATTTCAATTAGATCAAAAGTTATTGCAATAAAAGTTTTCACATTTTTTGGATATTTGGCAGGGGAGACGTCATGAACAGGGAAAAAATTTCTAACTCCTTTTTCAAACGAAACTCAATTTTCTTATGTAAAGTCCGACGCTGATCACGAATACATGTAGCTCTTTTCAAAATTTCAATTAGATCAAAAGTTATTGCAATAAAAGTTTTCACATTTTTTGGATATTTGGCAGGGGAGACGTCATGAACAGGAAAAAATTTCTAACTCCTTTTTCAAACGAAACTCAATTTTCTTATGTAAAGTCCGACGCTGATCACGAATACATGTATGCTTTTCAAAATTTCAATTAGATCAAAAGTTATTGCAATAAAAGTTTTCACATTTTTTGGATATTTGGCAGGGGAGACGTCATGAACACGGAAAAAATTTCTAACTCCTATTCCAACTAAACTCAATTTTCTTATGTAAAGTCCGACGCTGATCACGAATACATGTATCGCTTTTCAAAATTTCAATTAGATCAAAAGTTATTGCAATAAAAGTTTTCACATTTTTTGGATATTTGGCAGGGGAGACGTCATGAACAGGAAAAAATTTCTAACTCCTTTTTCAAACGAAACTCAATTTTCTTATGTAAAGTCCGACGCTGATCACGAATACATGTATGCTTTTCAAAATTTCAATTAGATCAAAAGTTATTGCAATAAAAGTTTTCACATTTTTTGGATATTTGGCAGGGGAGACGTCATGAACAGGAAAAAATTTCTAACTCCTTTTCAAACGAAACTCAATTTTCTTATGTAAAGTCCGACGCTGATCACGAATACATGTATCGCTTTTCAAAATTTCAATTAGATCAAAAGTTATTGCAATAAAACGTTTTCACATTTTTTGCATATTTGGCAGGGGAGACGTCATGAACACGGAAAAAATTTCTAACTCCTTTTTCAAACGAAACTCAATTTTCTTATGTAAAGTCCGACGCTGATCACGAATACATGTAGCTCTTTTCAAAATTTCAATTAGATCAAAAGTTATTGCAATAAAAGTTTTCACATTTTTTGGATATTTGGCAGGGGAGACGTCATGAACAGGGAAAAAATTTCTAACTCCTTTTTCAAACGAAACTCAATTTTCTTATGTAAAGTCCGACGCTGATCACGAATACATGTATCGCTTTTCAAAATTTCAATTAGATCAAAAGTTATTGCAATAAAACGTTTTCACATTTTTTGCATATTTGGCATTGGAGACGTCAGGAACATTCAAAAAATTTCTAACACCTTTTTCAAACGAAACTCAATTTTCTTATGTAAAGTCCGACGCTGATCACGAATACATGTAGCTCTTTTCAAAATTTCAATTAGATCAAAAGTTATTGCAATAAAAGTTTTCACATTTTTTGGATATTTGGCAGGGGAGACGTCATGAACAGGGAAAAAATTTCTAACTCCTTTTTCAAACGAAACTCAATTTTCTTATGTAAAGTCCGACGCTGATCACGAATACATGTATCGCTTTTCAAAATTTCAATTAGATCAAAAGTTATTGCAATAAAAGTTTTCACATTTTTTGGATATTTGGCAGGGGAGACGTCATGAACAGGAAAAAATTTCTAACTCCTTTTTCAAACGAAACTCAATTTTCTTATGTAAAGTCCGACGCTGATCACGAATACATGTATCGCTTTTCAAAATTTCAATTAGATCAAAAGTTATTGCAATAAAAGTTTTCACATTTTTTGGATATTTGGCAGGGGAGACGTCATGAACAGGGAAAAAATTTCTAACTCCTTTTTCAAACGAAACTCAATTTTCTTATGTAAAGTCCGACGCTGATCACGAATACATGTAGCTCTTTTCAAAATTTCAATTAGATCAAAAGTTATTGCAATAAAAGTTTTCACCTTTTTTGGATATTTGGCAGGGGAGACGTCATTGACACGGAAAAAATTTCTAACTCCTTTTTCAAACGAAACTCAATTTTCTTATGTAAAGTCCGACGCTGATCACGAATACATGTATCGCTTTTCAAAATTTCAATTAGATCAAAAGTTATTGCAATAAAAGTTTTCACATTTTTTGGATATTTGGCAGGGGAGACGTCATGAACAGGAAAAAATTTCTAACTCCTTTTTCAAACGAAACTCAATTTTCTTATGTAAAGTCCGACGCTGATCACGAATACATGTAGCTCTTTTCAAAATTTCAATTAGATCAAAAGTTATTGCAATAAAAGTTTTCACATTTTTTGGATATTTGGCAGGGGAGACGTCATTTACACGGAAAAAATTTCTAACTCCTTTTTCAAACGAAACTCAATTTTCTTATGTAAAGTCCGACGCTGATCACGAATACATGTAGCTCTTTTCAAAATTTCAATTAGATCAAAAGTTATTGCAATATAAAGTTTTCACATTTTTTGGATATTTGGCAGGGGAGACGTCATTAACACGGAAAAAATTTCTAACTCCTTTTTCAAACGAAACTCAATTTTCTTATGTAAAGTCCGACGCTGATCACGAATACATGTATCGCTTTTCAAAATTTCAATTAGATCAAAAGTTATTGCAATAAAAGTTTTCACATTTTTTGCATATTTGGCAGGGGAGACGTCATGAACACGGAAAAAATTTCTAACTCCTTTTTCAAACGAAACTCAATTTTCTTATGTAAAGTCCGACGCTGATCACGAATACATGTAGCTCTTTTCAAAATTTCAATTAGATCAAAAGTTATTGCAATAAAAGTTTTCACATTTTTTGGATATTTGGCAGGGGAGACGTCATTAACACGGAAAAAATTTCTAACTCCTTTTTCAAACGAAACTCAATTTTCTTATGTAAAGTCCGACGCTGATCACGAATACATGTATCGCTTTTCAAAATTTCAATTAGATCAAAAGTTATTGCAATAAAAGTTTTCACATTTTTTGGATATTTGGCAGGGAGACGTCATGAACAGGGAAAAAATTTCTAACTCCTTTTTCAAACGAAACTCAATTTTCTTATGTAAAGTCCGACGCTGATCACGAATACATGTATCGCTTTTCAAAATTTCAATTAGATCAAAAGTTATTGCAATAAAAGTTTTCACATTTTTTGGATATTTGGCAGGGGAGACGTCATTAACACGGAAAAAATTTCTAACTCCTTTTTCAAACGAAACTCAATTTTCTTATGTAAAGTCCGACGCTGATCACGAATACATGTATCGCTTTTCAAAATTTCAATTAGATCAAAAGTTATTGCAATAAAAGTTTTCACATTTTTTGGATATTTGGCAGGGGAGACGTCATTAACACGGAAAAAATTTCTAACTCCTTTTTCAAACGAAACTCAATTTTCTTATGTAAAGTCCGACGCTGATCACGAATACATGTATCGCTTTTCAAAATTTCAATTAGATCAAAAGTTATTGCAATAAAAGTTTTCACATTTTTTGGATATTTGGCAGGGGAGACGTCATGAACAGGAAAAAATTTCTAACTCCTTTTTCAAACGAAACTCAATTTTCTTATGTAAAGTCCGACGCTGATCACGAATACATGTATCGCTTTTCAAAATTTCAATTAGATCAAAAGTTATTGCAATAAAAGTTTTCACATTTTTTGGATATTTGGCAGGGGAGACGTCATGAACAGGGAAAAAATTTCTAACTCCTTTTTCAAACGAAACTCAATTTTCTTATGTAAAGTCCGACGCTGATCACGAATACATGTAGCTCTTTTCAAAATTTCAATTAGATCAAAAGTTATTGCAATAAAAGTTTTCACATTTTTTGGATATTTGGCAGGGGAGACGTCATTAACACGGAAAAAATTTCTAACTCCTTTTTCAAACGAAACTCAATTTTCTTATGTAAAGTCCGACGCTGATCACGAATACATGTATCGCTTTTCAAAATTTCAATTAGATCAAAAGTTATTGCAATAAAAGTTTTCACATTTTTTGGATATTTGGCAGGGGAGACGTCATGAACAGGGAAAAAATTTCTAACTCCTTTTTCAAACGAAACTCAATTTTCTTATGTAAAGTCCGACGCTGATCACGAATACATGTAGCTCTTTTCAAAATTTCAATTAGATCAAAAGTTATTGCAATAAAAGTTTTCACATTTTTTGGATATTTGGCAGGGGAGACGTCATGAACACGGAAAAAATTTCTAACTCCTTTTTCAAACGAAACTCAATTTTCTTATGTAAAGTCCGACGCTGATCACGAATACATGTATCTCTTTTCAAAATTTCAATTAGATCAAAAGTTATTGCAATAAAAGTTTTCACATTTTTTGGATATTTGGCAGGGGAGACGTCATTAACACGGAAAAAATTTCTAACTCCTTTTTCAAACGAAACTCAATTTTCTTATGTAAAGTCCGACGCTGATCACGAATACATGTATCGCTTTTCAAAATTTCAATTAGATCAAAAGTTATTGCAATAAAAGTTTTCACATTTTTTGGATATTTGGCAGGGGAGACGTCATTAACACGGAAAAAATTTCTAACTCCTTTTTCAAACGAAACTCAATTTTCTTATGTAAAGTCCGACGCTGATCACGAATACATGTATCGCTTTTCAAAATTTCAATTAGATCAAAAGTTATTGCAATAAAAGTTTTCACATTTTTTGGATATTTGGCAGGGGAGACGTCATGAACAGGGAAAAAATTTCTAACTCCTTTTTCAAACGAAACTCAATTTTCTTATGTAAAGTCCGACGCTGATCACGAATACATGTATCGCTTTTCAAAATTTCAATTAGATCAAAAGTTATTGCAATAAAAGTTTTCACATTTTTTGGATATTTGGCAGGGGAGACGTCATTAACACGGAAAAAATTTCTAACTCCTTTTTCAAACGAAACTCAATTTTCTTATGTAAAGTCCGACGCTGATCACGAATACATGTATCTCTTTTCAAAATTTCAATTAGATCAAAAGTTATTGCAATAAAAGTTTTCACATTTTTTGGATATTTGGCAGGGGAGACGTCATGAACAGGGAAAAAATTTCTAACTCCTTTTTCAAACGAAACTCAATTTTCTTATGTAAAGTCCGACGCTGATCACGAATACATGTATCGCTTTTCAAAATTTCAATTAGATCAAAAGTTATTGCAATAAAAGTTTTCACATTTTTTGGATATTTGGCAGGGGAGACGTCATGAACAGGGAAAAAATTTCTAACTCCTTTTTCAAACGAAACTCAATTTTCTTATGTAAAGTCCGACGCTGATCACGAATACATGTAGCTCTTTTCAAAATTTCAATTAGATCAAAAGTTATTGCAATATAAAGTTTTCACATTTTTTGGATATTTGGCAGGGAGACGTCATGAACAGGAAAAAATTTCTAACTCCTTTTTCAAACGAAACTCAATTTTCTTATGTAAAGTCCGACGCTGATCACGAATACATGTAGCTCTTTTCAAAATTTCAATTAGATCAAAAGTTATTGCAATAAAAGTTTTCACATTTTTTGGATATTTGGCAGGGGAGACGTCATGAACACGGAAAAAATTTCTAACTCCTTTTTCAAACGAAACTCAATTTTCTTATGTAAAGTCCGACGCTGATCACGAATACATGTATCGCTTTTCAAAATTTCAATTAGATCAAAAGTTATTGCAATAAAAGTTTTCACATTTTTTGGATATTTGGCAGGGAGACGTCATGAACAGGAAAAAATTTCTAACTCCTTTTTCAAACGAAACTCAATTTTCTTATGTAAAGTCCGACGCTGATCACGAATACATGTAGCTCTTTTCAAAATTTCAATTAGATCAAAAGTTATTGCAATAAAAGTTTTCACATTTTTTGGATATTTGGCAGGGAGACGTCATGAACAGGAAAAAATTTCTAACTCCTTTTTCAAACGAAACTCAATTTTCTTATGTAAAGTCCGACGCTGATCACGAATACATGTAGCTCTTTTCAAAATTTCAATTAGATCAAAAGTTATTGCAATAAAAGTTTTCACATTTTTTGGATATTTGGCAGGGGAGACGTCATGAACAGGGAAAAAATTTCTAACTCCTTTTTCAAACGAAACTCAATTTTCTTATGTAAAGTCCGACGCTGATCACGAATACATGTATCGCTTTTCAAAATTTCAATTAGATCAAAAGTTATTGCAATAAAAAGTTTTCACATTTTTTGGATATTTGGCAGGGGAGACGTCATGAACAGGGAAAAAATTTCTAACTCCTTTTTCAAACGAAACTCAATTTTCTTATGTAAAGTCCGACGCTGATCACGAATACATGTATCGCTTTTCAAAATTTCAATTAGATCAAAAGTTATTGCAATAAAAGTTTTCACATTTTTTGGATATTTGGCAGGGGAGACGTCATGAACAGGGAAAAAATTTCTAACTCCTTTTTCAAACGAAACTCAATTTTCTTATGTAAAGTCCGACGCTGATCACGAATACATGTATCGCTTTTCAAAATTTCAATTAGATCAAAAGTTATTGCAATAAAAGTTTTCACATTTTTTGGATATTTGGCAGGGGAGACGTCATGAACAGGGAAAAAATTTCTAACTCCTTTTTCAAACGAAACTCAATTTTCTTATGTAAAGTCCGACGCTGATCACGAATACATGTAGCTCTTTTCAAAATTTCAATTAGATCAAAAGTTATTGCAATAAAAGTTTTCACATTTTTTGGATATTTGGCAGGGGAGACGTCATGAACAGGGAAAAAATTTCTAACTCCTTTTTCAAACGAAACTCAATTTTCTTATGTAAAGTCCGACGCTGATCACGAATACATGTAGCTCTTTTCAAAATTTCAATTAGATCAAAAGTTATTGCAATAAAAGTTTTCACATTTTTTGGATATTTGGCAGGGGAGACGTCATGAACAGGGAAAAAATTTCTAACTCCTTTTTCAAACGAAACTCAATTTTCTTATGTAAAGTCCGACGCTGATCACGAATACATGTAGCTCTTTTCAAAATTTCAATTAGATCAAAAGTTATTGCAATAAAAGTTTTCACATTTTTTGGATATTTGGCAGGGGAGACGTCATGAACAGGGAAAAAATTTCTAACTCCTTTTTCAAACGAAACTCAATTTTCTTATGTAAAGTCCGACGCTGATCACGAATACATGTATCGCTTTTCAAAATTTCAATTAGATCAAAAGTTATTGCAATAAAAGTTTTCACATTTTTTGGATATTTGGCAGGGGAGACGTCATGAACAGGGAAAAAATTTCTAACTCCTTTTTCAAACGAAACTCAATTTTCTTATGTAAAGTCCGACGCTGATCACGAATACATGTAGCTCTTTTCAAAATTTCAATTAGATCAAAAGTTATTGCAATAAAAGTTTTCACATTTTTTGGATATTTGGCAGGGGAGACGTCATGAACAGGAAAAAATTTCTAACTCCTTTTTCAAACGAAACTCAATTTTCTTATGTAAAGTCCGACGCTGATCACGAATACATGTAGCTCTTTTCAAAATTTCAATTAGATCAAAAGTTATTGCAATAAAAGTTTTCACATTTTTTGGATATTTGGCAGGGGAGACGTCATGAACAGGGAAAAAATTTCTAACTCCTTTTCAAACGAAACTCAATTTTCTTATGTAAAGTCCGACGCTGATCACGAATACATGTAGCTCTTTTCAAAATTTCAATTAGATCAAAAGTTATTGCAATAAAAAGTTTTCACATTTTTTGGATATTTGGCAGGGGAGACGTCATGAACAGGGAAAAAATTTCTAACTCCTTTTTCAAACGAAACTCAATTTTCTTATGTAAAGTCCGACGCTGATCACGAATACATGTAGCTCTTTTCAAAATTTCAATTAGATCAAAAGTTATTGCAATAAAAGTTTTCACATTTTTTGGATATTTGGCAGGGGAGACGTCATGAACAGGGAAAAAATTTCTAACTCCTTTTTCAAACGAAACTCAATTTTCTTATGTAAAGTCCGACGCTGATCACGAATACATGTAGCGCTTTTCAAAATTTCAATTAGATCAAAAGTTATTGCAATAAAAGTTTTCACATTTTTTGGATATTTGGCAGGGGAGACGTCATGAACAGGGAAAAAATTTCTAACTCCTTTTTCAAACGAAACTCAATTTTCTTATGTAAAGTCCGACGCTGATCACGAATACATGTATCGCTTTTCAAAATTTCAATTAGATCAAAAGTTATTGCAATAAAAGTTTTCACATTTTTTGGATATTTGGCAGGGGAGACGTCATGAACAGGGAAAAAATTTCTAACTCCTTTTTCAAACGAAACTCAATTTTCTTATGTAAAGTCCGACGCTGATCACGAATACATGTAGCTCTTTTCAAAATTTCAATTAGATCAAAAGTTATTGCAATAAAAGTTTTCACATTTTTTGGATATTTGGCAGGGGAGACGTCATGAACAGGGAAAAAATTTCTAACTCCTTTTCAAACGA
The DNA here is from genome assembly GCA_019973975.1 of Trichonephila clavata. NCBI lineage: Eukaryota > Metazoa > Arthropoda > Arachnida > Araneae > Nephilidae > Trichonephila > Trichonephila clavata. Next base: position 10,007 of record BMAO01022838.1, read on the forward strand.
AACTCAATTTTCTTATGTAAAGTCCGACGCTGATCACGAATACATGTAGCTCTTTTCAAAATTTCAATTAGATCAAAAGTTATTGCAATAAAAGTTTTCACATTTTTTGGATATTTGGCAGGGGAGACGTCATGAACAGGGAAAAAATTTCTAACTCCTTTTCAAACGAAACTCAATTTTCTTATGTAAAGTCCGACGCTGATCACGAATACATGTAGCTCTTTTCAAAATTTCAATTAGATCAAAAGTTATTGCAATAAAAGTTTTCACATTTTTTGGATATTTGGCAGGGGAGACGTCATGAACAGGGAAAAAATTTCTAACTCCTTTTTCAAACGAAACTCAATTTTCTTATGTAAAGTCCGACGCTGATCACGAATACATGTAGCTCTTTTCAAAATTTCAATTAGATCAAAAGTTATTGCAATAAAAGTTTTCACATTTTTTGGATATTTGGCAGGGGAGACGTCATGAACAGGGAAAAAATTTCTAACTCCTTTTCAAACGAAACTCAATTTTCTTATGTAAAGTCCGACGCTGATCACGAATACATGTAGCTCTTTTCAAAATTTCAATTAGATCAAAAGTTATTGCAATAAAAGTTTTCACATTTTTTGGATATTTGGCAGGGGAGACGTCATGAACAGGGAAAAAATTTCTAACTCCTTTTTCAAACGAAACTCAATTTTCTTATGTAAAGTCCGACGCTGATCACGAATACATGTATCGCTTTTCAAAATTTCAATTAGATCAAAAGTTATTGCAATAAAAGTTTTCACATTTTTTGGATATTTGGCAGGGGAGACGTCATGAACAGGGAAAAAATTTCTAACTCCTTTTTCAAACGAAACTCAATTTTCTTATGTAAAGTCCGACGCTGATCACGAATACATGTAGCTCTTTTCAAAATTTCAATTAGATCAAAAGTTATTGCAATAAAAAGTTTTCACATTTTTTGGATATTTGGCAGGGGAGACGTCATGAACAGGGAAAAAATTTCTAACTCCTTTTCAAACGAAACTCAATTTTCTTATGTAAAGTCCGACGCTGATCACGAATACATGTATCGCTTTTCAAAATTTCAATTAGATCAAAAGTTATTGCAATAAAAAGTTTTCACATTTTTTGGATATTTGGCAGGGGAGACGTCATGAACAGGGAAAAAATTTCTAACTCCTTTTTCAAACGAAACTCAATTTTCTTATGTAAAGTCCGACGCTGATCACGAATACATGTAGCTCTTTTCAAAATTTCAATTAGATCAAAAGTTATTGCAATAAAAGTTTTCACATTTTTTGGATATTTGGCAGGGGAGACGTCATGAACAGGGAAAAAATTTCTAACTCCTTTTCAAACTAAACTCAATTTTCTTATGTAAAGTCCGACGCTGATCACGAATACATGTAGCTCTTTTCAAAATTTCAATTAGATCAAAAGTTATTGCAATAAAAGTTTTCACATTTTTTGGATATTTGGCAGGGGAGACGTCATGAACAGGGAAAAAATTTCTAACTCCTTTTTCAAACGAAACTCAATTTTCTTATGTAAAGTCCGACGCTGATCACGAATACATGTATCGCTTTTCAAAATTTCAATTAGATCAAAAGTTATTGCAATAAAAGTTTTCACATTTTTTGGATATTTGGCAGGGGAGACGTCATGAACAGGGAAAAAATTTCTAACTCCTTTTCAAACGAAACTCAATTTTCTTATGTAAAGTCCGACGCTGATCACGAATACATGTAGCTCTTTTCAAAATTTCAATTAGATCAAAAGTTATTGCAATAAAAGTTTTCACATTTTTTGGATATTTGGCAGGGGAGACGTCATGAACAGGGAAAAAATTTCTAACTCCTTTTTCAAACGAAACTCAATTTTCTTATGTAAAGTCCGACGCTGATCACGAATACATGTAGCTCTTTTCAAAATTTCAATTAGATCAAAAGTTATTGCAATAAAAAGTTTTCACATTTTTTGGATATTTGGCAGGGGAGACGTCATGAACAGGGAAAAAATTTCTAACTCCTTTTCAAACGAAACTCAATTTTCTTATGTAAAGTCCGACGCTGATCACGAATACATGTATCGCTTTTCAAAATTTCAATTAGATCAAAAGTTATTGCAATAAAAGTTTTCACATTTTTTGGATATTTGGCAGGGGAGACGTCATGAACAGGGAAAAAATTTCTAACTCCTTTTCAAACGAAACTCAATTTTCTTATGTAAAGTCCGACGCTGATCACGAATACATGTAGCTCTTTTCAAAATTTCAATTAGATCAAAAGTTATTGCAATAAAAAGTTTTCACATTTTTTGGATATTTGGCAGGGAGACGTCATGAACAGGGAAAAAATTTCTAACTCCTTTTTCAAACGAAACTCAATTTTCTTATGTAAAGTCCGACGCTGATCACGAATACATGTAGCTCTTTTCAAAATTTCAATTAGATCAAAAGTTATTGCAATAAAAAGTTTTCACATTTTTTGGATATTTGGCAGGGGAGACGTCATGAACAGGGAAAAAATTTCTAACTCCTTTTCAAACGAAACTCAATTTTCTTATGTAAAGTCCGACGCTGATCACGAATACATGTAGCTCTTTTCAAAATTTCAATTAGATCAAAAGTTATTGCAATAAAAGTTTTCACATTTTTTGGATATTTGGCAGGGGAGACGTCATGAACAGGGAAAAAATTTCTAACTCCTTTTTCAAACGAAACTCAATTTTCTTATGTAAAGTCCGACGCTGATCACGAATACATGTAGCTCTTTTCAAAATTTCAATTAGATCAAAAGTTATTGCAATAAAAAGTTTTCACATTTTTTGGATATTTGGCAGGGGAGACGTCATGAACAGGGAAAAAATTTCTAACTCCTTTTTCAAACGAAACTCAATTTTCTTATGTAAAGTCCGACGCTGATCACGAATACATGTAGCTCTTTTCAAAATTTCAATTAGATCAAAAGTTATTGCAATAAAAGTTTTCACATTTTTTGGATATTTGGCAGGGGAGACGTCATGAACAGGGAAAAAATTTCTAACTCCTTTTTCAAACGAAACTCAATTTTCTTATGTAAAGTCCGACGCTGATCACGAATACATGTAGCTCTTTTCAAAATTTCAATTAGATCAAAAGTTATTGCAATAAAAGTTTTCACATTTTTTGGATATTTGGCAGGGGAGACGTCATGAACAGGGAAAAAATTTCTAACTCCTTTTTCAAACGAAACTCAATTTTCTTATGTAAAGTCCGACGCTGATCACGAATACATGTAGCTCTTTTCAAAATTTCAATTAGATCAAAAGTTATTGCAATAAAAGTTTTCACATTTTTTGGATATTTGGCAGGGGAGACGTCATGAACAGGGAAAAAATTTCTAACTCCTATTCAAACGAAACTCAATTTTCTTATGTAAAGTCCGACGCTGATCACGAATACATGTATCGCTTTTCAAAATTTCAATTAGATCAAAAGTTATTGCAATAAAAAGTTTTCACATTTTTTGGATATTTGGCAGGGGAGACGTCATGAACAGGGAAAAAATTTCTAACTCCTTTTCAAACGAAACTCAATTTTCTTATGTAAAGTCCGACGCTGATCACGAATACATGTAGCTCTTTTCAAAATTTCAATTAGATCAAAAGTTATTGCAATAAAAAGTTTTCACATTTTTTGGATATTTGGCAGGGGAGACGTCATGAACAGGGAAAAAATTTCTAACTCCTTTTTCAAACGAAACTCAATTTTCTTATGTAAAGTCCGACGCTGATCACGAATACATGTATCGCTTTTCAAAATTTCAATTAGATCAAAAGTTATTGCAATAAAAGTTTTCACATTTTTTGGATATTTGGCAGGGGAGACGTCATGAACAGGGAAAAAATTTCTAACTCCTTTTTCAAACGAAACTCAATTTTCTTATGTAAAGTCCGACGCTGATCACGAATACATGTAGCTCTTTTCAAAATTTCAATTAGATCAAAAGTTATTGCAATAAAAGTTTTCACATTTTTTGGATATTTGGCAGGGGAGACGTCATGAACAGGGAAAAAATTTCTAACTCCTTTTTCAAACGAAACTCAATTTTCTTATGTAAAGTCCGACGCTGATCACGAATACATGTAGCTCTTTTCAAAATTTCAATTAGATCAAAAGTTATTGCAATAAAAAGTTTTCACATTTTTTGGATATTTGGCAGGGGAGACGTCATGAACAGGGAAAAAATTTCTAACTCCTTTTCAAACGAAACTCAATTTTCTTATGTAAAGTCCGACGCTGATCACGAATACATGTAGCTCTTTTCAAAATTTCAATTAGATCAAAAGTTATTGCAATAAAAGTTTTCACATTTTTTGGATATTTGGCAGGGGAGACGTCATGAACAGGGAAAAAATTTCTAACTCCTTTTTCAAACGAAACTCAATTTTCTTATGTAAAGTCCGACGCTGATCACGAATACATGTATCGCTTTTCAAAATTTCAATTAGATCAAAAGTTATTGCAATAAAAGTTTTCACATTTTTTGGATATTTGGCAGGGGAGACGTCATGAACAGGGAAAAAATTTCTAACTCCTTTTTCAAACGAAACTCAATTTTCTTATGTAAAGTCCGACGCTGATCACGAATACATGTAGCTCTTTTCAAAATTTCAATTAGATCAAAAGTTATTGCAATAAAAAGTTTTCACATTTTTTGGATATTTGGCAGGGGAGACGTCATGAACAGGGAAAAAATTTCTAACTCCTTTTTCAAACGAAACTCAATTTTCTTATGTAAAGTCCGACGCTGATCACGAATACATGTAGCTCTTTTCAAAATTTCAATTAGATCAAAAGTTATTGCAATAAAAAGTTTTCACATTTTTTGGATATTTGGCAGGGGAGACGTCATGAACAGGGAAAAAATTTCTAACTCCTTTTTCAAACGAAACTCAATTTTCTTATGTAAAGTCCGACGCTGATCACGAATACATGTAGCTCTTTTCAAAATTTCAATTAGATCAAAAGTTATTGCAATAAAAAGTTTTCACATTTTTTGGATATTTGGCAGGGGAGACGTCATGAACAGGGAAAAAATTTCTAACTCCTTTTCAAACGAAACTCAATTTTCTTATGTAAAGTCCGACGCTGATCACGAATACATGTATCGCTTTTCAAAATTTCAATTAGATCAAAAGTTATTGCAATAAAAAGTTTTCACATTTTTTGGATATTTGGCAGGGGAGACGTCATGAACAGGGAAAAAATTTCTAACTCCTTTTTCAAACGAAACTCAATTTTCTTATGTAAAGTCCGACGCTGATCACGAATACATGTAGCTCTTTTCAAAATTTCAATTAGATCAAAAGTTATTGCAATAAAAAGTTTTCACATTTTTTGGATATTTGGCAGGGGAGACGTCATGAACAGGGAAAAAATTTCTAACTCCTTTTTCAAACGAAACTCAATTTTCTTATGTAAAGTCCGACGCTGATCACGAATACATGTAGCTCTTTTCAAAATTTCAATTAGATCAAAAGTTATTGCAATAAAAGTTTTCACATTTTTTGGATATTTGGCAGGGGAGACGTCATGAACAGGGAAAAAATTTCTAACTCCTTTTCAAACGAAACTCAATTTTCTTATGTAAAGTCCGACGCTGATCACGAATACATGTAGCTCTTTTCAAAATTTCAATTAGATCAAAAGTTATTGCAATAAAAAGTTTTCACATTTTTTGGATATTTGGCAGGGGAGACGTCATGAACAGGGAAAAAATTTCTAACTCCTTTTTCAAACGAAACTCAATTTTCTTATGTAAAGTCCGACGCTGATCACGAATACATGTAGCTCTTTTCAAAATTTCAATTAGATCAAAAGTTATTGCAATAAAAGTTTTCACATTTTTTGGATATTTGGCAGGGGAGACGTCATGAACAGGGAAAAAATTTCTAACTCCTTTTTCAAACGAAACTCAATTTTCTTATGTAAAGTCCGACGCTGATCACGAATACATGTAGCTCTTTTCAAAATTTCAATTAGATCAAAAGTTATTGCAATAAAAGTTTTCACATTTTTTGGATATTTGGCAGGGGAGACGTCATGAACAGGGAAAAAATTTCTAACTCCTTTTTCAAACGAAACTCAATTTTCTTATGTAAAGTCCGACGCTGATCACGAATACATGTAGCTCTTTTCAAAATTTCAATTAGATCAAAAGTTATTGCAATAAAAGTTTTCACATTTTTTGGATATTTGGCAGGGGAGACGTCATGAACAGGGAAAAAATTTCTAACTCCTATTCCAACGAAACTCAATTTTCTTATGTAAAGTCCGACGCTGATCACGAATACATGTAGCTCTTTTCAAAATTTCAATTAGATCAAAAGTTATTGCAATAAAAGTTTTCACATTTTTTGGATATTTGGCAGGGGAGACGTCATGAACAGGGAAAAAATTTCTAACTCCTTTTTCAAACGAAACTCAATTTTCTTATGTAAAGTCCGACGCTGATCACGAATACATGTATCGCTTTTCAAAATTTCAATTAGATCAAAAGTTATTGCAATAAAAAGTTTTCACATTTTTTGGATATTTGGCAGGGGAGACGTCATGAACAGGGAAAAAATTTCTAACTCCTTTTTCAAACGAAACTCAATTTTCTTATGTAAAGTCCGACGCTGATCACGAATACATGTATCGCTTTTCAAAATTTCAATTAGATCAAAAGTTATTGCAATAAAAAGTTTTCACATTTTTTGGATATTTGGCAGGGAGACGTCATGAACAGGGAAAAAATTTCTAACTCCTTTTCAAACGAAACTCAATTTTCTTATGTAAAGTCCGACGCTGATCACGAATACATGTAGCTCTTTTCAAAATTTCAATTAGATCAAAAGTTATTGCAATAAAAGTTTTCACATTTTTTGGATATTTGGCAGGGGAGACGTCATGAACAGGGAAAAAATTTCTAACTCCTTTTTCAAACGAAACTCAATTTTCTTATGTAAAGTCCGACGCTGATCACGAATACATGTAGCTCTTTTCAAAATTTCAATTAGATCAAAAGTTATTGCAATAAAAGTTTTCACATTTTTTGGATATTTGGCAGGGGAGACGTCATGAACAGGGAAAAAATTTCTAACTCCTTTTTCAAACGAAACTCAATTTTCTTATGTAAAGTCCGACGCTGATCACGAATACATGTAGCTCTTTTCAAAATTTCAATTAGATCAAAAGTTATTGCAATAAAAAGTTTTCACATTTTTTGGATATTTGGCAGGGGAGACGTCATGAACAGGGAAAAAATTTCTAACTCCTTTTTCAAACGAAACTCAATTTTCTTATGTAAAGTCCGACGCTGATCACGAATACATGTAGCTCTTTTCAAAATTTCAATTAGATCAAAAGTTATTGCAATAAAAAGTTTTCACATTTTTTGGATATTTGGCAGGGGAGACGTCATGAACAGGGAAAAAATTTCTAACTCCTTTTCAAACGAAACTCAATTTTCTTATGTAAAGTCCGACGCTGATCACGAATACATGTAGCTCTTTTCAAAATTTCAATTAGATCAAAAGTTATTGCAATAAAAGTTTTCACATTTTTTGGATATTTGGCAGGGAGACGTCATGAACAGGGAAAAAATTTCTAACTCCTTTTCAAACGAAACTCAATTTTCTTATGTAAAGTCCGACGCTGATCACGAATACATGTAGCTCTTTTCAAAATTTCAATTAGATCAAAAGTTATTGCAATAAAAGTTTTCACATTTTTTGGATATTTGGCAGGGGAGACGTCATGAACAGGGAAAAAATTTCTAACTCCTTTTTCAAACGAAACTCAATTTTCTTATGTAAAGTCCGACGCTGATCACGAATACATGTAGCTCTTTTCAAAATTTCAATTAGATCAAAAGTTATTGCAATAAAAAGTTTTCACATTTTTTGGATATTTGGCAGGGGAGACGTCATGAACAGGGAAAAAATTTCTAACTCCTATTCCAACTAAACTCAATTTTCTTATGTAAAGTCCGACGCTGATCACGAATACATGTAGCTCTTTTCAAAATTTCAATTAGATCAAAAGTTATTGCAATAAAAAGTTTTCACATTTTTTGGATATTTGGCAGGGGAGACGTCATGAACAGGGAAAAAATTTCTAACTCCTTTTTCAAACGAAACTCAATTTTCTTATGTAAAGTCCGACGCTGATCACGAATACATGTAGCTCTTTTCAAAATTTCAATTAGATCAAAAGTTATTGCAATAAAAGTTTTCACATTTTTTGGATATTTGGCAGGGGAGACGTCATGAACAGGGAAAAAATTTCTAACTCCTTTTTCAAACGAAACTCAATTTTCTTATGTAAAGTCCGACGCTGATCACGAATACATGTATCGCTTTTCAAAATTTCAATTAGATCAAAAGTTATTGCAATAAAAAGTTTTCACATTTTTTGGATATTTGGCAGGGGAGACGTCATGAACAGGGAAAAAATTTCTAACTCCTTTTTCAAACGAAACTCAATTTTCTTATGTAAAGTCCGACGCTGATCACGAATACATGTAGCTCTTTTCAAAATTTCAATTAGATCAAAAGTTATTGCAATAAAAGTTTTCACATTTTTTGGATATTTGGCAGGGGAGACGTCATGAACAGGGAAAAAATTTCTAACTCCTTTTTCAAACGAAACTCAATTTTCTTATGTAAAGTCCGACGCTGATCACGAATACATGTAGCTCTTTTCAAAATTTCAATTAGATCAAAAGTTATTGCAATAAAAAGTTTTCACATTTTTTGGATATTTGGCAGGGGAGACGTCATGAACAGGGAAAAAATTTCTAACTCCTTTTCAAACTAAACTCAATTTTCTTATGTAAAGTCCGACGCTGATCACGAATACATGTAGCTCTTTTCAAAATTTCAATTAGATCAAAAGTTATTGCAATAAAAGTTTTCACATTTTTTGGATATTTGGCAGGGGAGACGTCATGAACAGGGAAAAAATTTCTAACTCCTTTTCAAACGAAACTCAATTTTCTTATGTAAAGTCCGACGCTGATCACGAATACATGTAGCTCTTTTCAAAATTTCAATTAGATCAAAAGTTATTGCAATAAAAAGTTTTCACATTTTTTGGATATTTGGCAGGGGAGACGTCATGAACAGGGAAAAAATTTCTAACTCCTTTTCAAACGAAACTCAATTTTCTTATGTAAAGTCCGACGCTGATCACGAATACATGTAGCTCTTTTCAAAATTTCAATTAGATCAAAAGTTATTGCAATAAAAGTTTTCACATTTTTTGGATATTTGGCAGGGGAGACGTCATGAACAGGGAAAAAATTTCTAACTCCTTTTCAAACGAAACTCAATTTTCTTATGTAAAGTCCGACGCTGATCACGAATACATGTAGCTCTTTTCAAAATTTCAATTAGATCAAAAGTTATTGCAATAAAAGTTTTCACATTTTTTGGATATTTGGCAGGGGAGACGTCATGAACAGGGAAAAAATTTCTAACTCCTTTTCAAACAAACTCAATTTTCTTATGTAAAGTCCGACGCTGATCACGAATACATGTAGCTCTTTTCAAAATTTCAATTAGATCAAAAGTTATTGCAATAAAAGTTTTCACATTTTTTGGATATTTGGCAGGGGAGACGTCATGAACAGGGAAAAAATTTCTAACTCCTTTTTCAAACGAAACTCAATTTTCTTATGTAAAGTCCGACGCTGATCACGAATACATGTAGCTCTTTTCAAAATTTCAATTAGATCAAAAGTTATTGCAATAAAAGTTTTCACATTTTTTGGATATTTGGCAGGGGAGACGTCATGAACAGGGAAAAAATTTCTAACTCCTTTTCAAACGAAACTCAATTTTCTTATGTAAAGTCCGACGCTGATCACGAATACATGTAGCTCTTTTCAAAATTTCAATTAGATCAAAAGTTATTGCAATAAAAGTTTTCACATTTTTTGGATATTTGGCAGGGAGACGTCATGAACAGGGAAAAAATTTCTAACTCCTTTTCAAACGAAACTCAATTTTCTTATGTAAAGTCCGACGCTGATCACGAATACATGTAGCTCTTTTCAAAATTTCAATTAGATCAAAAGTTATTGCAATAAAAGTTTTCACATTTTTTGGATATTTGGCAGGGGAGACGTCATGAACAGGGAAAAAATTTCTAACTCCTTTTTCAAACGAAACTCAATTTTCTTATGTAAAGTCCGACGCTGATCACGAATACATGTATCGCTTTTCAAAATTTCAATTAGATCAAAAGTTATTGCAATAAAAGTTTTCACATTTTTTGGATATTTGGCAGGGGAGACGTCATGAACAGGGAAAAAATTTCTAACTCCTTTTCAAACGAAACTCAATTTTCTTATGTAAAGTCCGACGCTGATCACGAATACATGTAGCTCTTTTCAAAATTTCAATTAGATCAAAAGTTATTGCAATAAAAGTTTTCACATTTTTTGGATATTTGGCAGGGAGACGTCATGAACAGGGAAAAAATTTCTAACTCCTTTTTCAAACGAAACTCAATTTTCTTATGTAAAGTCCGACGCTGATCACGAATACATGTAGCTCTTTTCAAAATTTCAATTAGATCAAAAGTTATTGCAATAAAAAGTTTTCACATTTTTTGGATATTTGGCAGGGGAGACGTCATGAACAGGGAAAAAATTTCTAACTCCTTTTTCAAACGAAACTCAATTTTCTTATGTAAAGTCCGACGCTGATCACGAATACATGTAGCTCTTTTCAAAATTTCAATTAGATCAAAAGTTATTGCAATAAAAGTTTTCACATTTTTTGGATATTTGGCAGGGGAGACGTCATGAACAGGGAAAAAATTTCTAACTCCTTTTCAAACGAAACTCAATTTTCTTATGTAAAGTCCGACGCTGATCACGAATACATGTAGCTCTTTTCAAAATTTCAATTAGATCAAAAGTTATTGCAATAAAAGTTTTCACATTTTTTGGATATTTGGCAGGGGAGACGTCATGAACAGGAAAAAATTTCTAACTCCTTTTTCAAACGAAACTCAATTTTCTTATGTAAAGTCCGACGCTGATCACGAATACATGTAGCTCTTTTCAAAATTTCAATTAGATCAAAAGTTATTGCAATAAAAGTTTTCACATTTTTTGGATATTTGGCAGGGGAGACGTCATGAACAGGGAAAAAATTTCTAACTCCTTTTTCAAACGAAACTCAATTTTCTTATGTAAAGTCCGACGCTGATCACGAATACATGTAGCTCTTTTCAAAATTTCAATTAGATCAAAAGTTATTGCAATAAAAAGTTTTCACATTTTTTGGATATTTGGCAGGGGAGACGTCATGAACAGGGAAAAAATTTCTAACTCCTTTTCAAACGAAACTCAATTTTCTTATGTAAAGTCCGACGCTGATCACGAATACATGTAGCTCTTTTCAAAATTTCAATTAGATCAAAAGTTATTGCAATAAAAGTTTTCACATTTTTTGGATATTTGGCATGGAGACGTCATGAACAGTGAAAAAATTTCTAACTCCTTTTTCAAACGAAACTCAATTTTCTTATGTAAAGTCCGACGCTGATCACGAATACATGTAGCTCTTTTCAAAATTTCAATTAGATCAAAAGTTATTGCAATAAAAAGTTTTCACATTTTTTGGATATTTGGCAGGGGAGACGTCATGAACAGGGAAAAAATTTCTAACTCCTTTTCAAACGAAACTCAATTTTCTTATGTAAAGTCCGACGCTGATCACGAATACATGTACGCTTTTCAAAATTTCAATTAGATCAAAAGTTATTGCAATAAAAAGTTTTCACATTTTTTGGATATTTGGCAGGGGAGACGTCATGAACAGGAAAAAATTTCTAACTCCTATTCCAACGAAACTCAATTTTCTTATGTAAAGTCCGACGCTGATCACGAATACATGTAGCTCTTTTCAAAATTTCAATTAGATCAAAAGTTATTGCAATAAAAAGTTTTCACATTTTTTGGATATTTGGCAGGGGAGACGTCATGAACAGGGAAAAAATTTCTAACTCCTTTTCAAACGAAACTCAATTTTCTTATGTAAAGTCCGACGCTGATCACGAATACATGTACGCTTTTCAAAATTTCAATTAGATCAAAAGTTATTGCAATAAAAAGTTTTCACATTTTTTGGATATTTGGCAGGGAGACGTCATGAACAGGGAAAAAATTTCTAACTCCTTTTTCAAACAAAACTCAATTTTCTTATGTAAAGTCCGACGCTGATCACGAATACATGTATCGCTTTTCAAAATT
>BMAO01022839.1:0-130100 GCA_019973975.1 Trichonephila clavata
CCTTGTTGAATTACCGAATATGATAATTTTACTCGTCTTAACAATATATTTTTGAAATTCTTTCAGAGAATTCTGTCTAGCCGTTAATATATTAGCATATTTACTAGAAATTTTGTTTAAATAAAGTTATAAATGCTATTTTCTAAATTCCAAAAATTATATGTTCCATTCAGACTATTTTTACTCACACTTATATGGAGGGCATTATTAAAAAAACCATTACTTTTTTGAACACAGCATTTCCTATCGATTAATTGGAAATACTTTTGAGTAAGGAAAATTTCCTCTAAAATAAAATCAAGAGTTTAGGTCGTTATAATAGTTTACTGGAAAGAAAGGAAGCTATTAAAATGTTTTATTTTTTAAAGAGCGGAAATGATGCTTCAAGGCACAAACACAAAAAATGGGTCATCCTTCCGAATACTCAATTCTTCCAGTTACTAGACAGACTATCTGACTGAAAGTTCCTGCTCCAGTTAACTTCATACACTATAATTTAGGTACGTATTTCCGTACAACGTACAGCAAAAACTCAGCGGACTTCTGAATAAACACCAATCAGAGGAAATGAATATACGTGAGATATATAGACCAGTTCTTATTGCAATTTTTTTAACTTCAAATATTCTCAGATTGTTTATTAAATTCTAGTAACTCTCACAGATCACTCTCTTTATTATACTTTGATACTTGATATTTCCTGAATGGAATTTCAGCTCATTTTTCTAAGACATTTTTATTTGTTCTGAAACATGTTCTGCAGTGTTCTTAATTTTTTATCGTATTAAAAAGCTTCATTTTAAGGTTTAAAAAAAATTGAGCATCCATATTTACTTATTGATTAAAATGCTACGTATGTATTAATTCGGGAACCTCCTCTGCGACAAAAAATTTAGTGACTTCCTAACCTCTGAAACTGAAGTCGTTTTGCTATTGTAAAATAAACGCATCTGAAATAGGATCATCGTATAACTCAATGGTTAAAAAATACAATAGACTACCTTGCCCAAGGATATCTTAAAACTTCTTGTTGCCCTAGGCCCCTGTGCAAAAGTAAGTCTCACTTGCGACAGTCACTCAGTAAGACTCACTTATGGAAACAGTTTTTAACATATGTTGACAAATACTCGTACAAACGATAGCCAATAACAAATAAATTTGATTGACTCACAATCTCACATACCCAGGTACAAACCGACTGCTGACTTTCGACTAAAGCAGAGGTTTTCAAACTTTTTAATCTCATAGACCCCTTGCCATGTTTTCCGGTTTAAGGTAGACCCCTGCTTAATAAATATTGAATTTTTGCAAATTTATCAACTTAAATGTCTTTTTGACAGCTGGTACTACTATCCTACTTTAAAAGAATTAAATTTCTAACTCTATTGAAGTATAATGTTTAAAATGTAAAAAGCACATGTTAATTAATTAAATTAAAAGTTAATTAATAAAAAAACGTTAAATTAACTAACCAACAAACAAATTATTTTAATAGGAGGGATGAATCTCTAGCACTACAATATCAAATTTTCAACATTTAATATCAATCTTGTCTTATATATCCTCTGTTAGTATTGTCCAGTTTCTTTTTTCTTTATTATTATTTTGTTTTGGAGATTGGCAACCGTGCTGAAACTCCTCCACACAAACTTCTTGATACTAAAAATGAAAAACTTCCTCATGATATTCTATAAGTCAGGACAAATATCAGGTTTGACTTTTCAAAGCCAAAATTGTTGGCGTGCATTTCTAAACTTTAAGATCTTCATTAGTGAATGTAACATTTTTTTTTAATATGACCATATGAATTCATTGCTTACTGTGGTATTGCCATAGTCAAAGCATTTTCAAACCTGGTTTCAAAATCTGAATAAAAGGCACTTAAATGTTGAACGTAAGTTGAAACATTCTGACGGATTGTCTGTGCCAAATTTAGAAAAAGAAAAAAAATCAGGATCGCCCAGTATTATACTGAAATGGTTCTTGAAAGCTGAAATGGATCTTGTTTTATTAAAATTTATGCTGTCACCTTGTAAACGCAAATTAACCTCGCTATAAATTTAGTAAATAAATCTGTTAAATAAGTAAAATTTGTGGTTTCCACGATTTTAAATTTTTTTTTAAAATTAAAGTCATGATCTAGTTTTATGACAGCCACACTATCATAGACCCCCAAAATAATTTTTGGCTGACGTAGACCCCTTGGAGGTTGTCATAGACTCCTGGGGGTCTATATAGACCACTTTGGGAATCACTGGACTATAAAGGATAATGTATGATGGTATGCCTAGGCCTAGACATGGATGAAGGCCATGGTGTAATAATACAGTCTTGCCACAGTTGCCAGTCTATATATAATTTGAAATTTCCATTTATTCGAAGAATATGTCCAAGAGAATTAACGAAAACGGGGTGAGGCCCCTTTGAGGACGATTTCCTAGGACCAGGTCCAGGATGACATGCCTTAAAACGTCCCTGACCTTTTAAAGCAGGGCCTTAAAAGGTCAGGATGTCCGAGTCCGAATGAAATCTTCACCTTCTGGTTTCACTCAAGACTATAATTCCAGAATGAAGACCGTTCCTTCCTTTCTAAATCGAACTAAAGTTCAAAGCCTTTGACTAGTGTGAAAACTAAATGAGTAAAGTATCCAATGGAGTGTATGTGAGTTTTCTTCATTTAGACGTGGTTCAAAATTTTGAAATTTTCTGTCAGTAGTGAGTTAGCATTATTCTACTAGACTCTTAACATGAATTAAACTAAAGACCTATATTTTAGGTGTATTAATGTCGGTTATAGTATTAAGGTATGCTATTGGTTTTGGAATTCTTTGTGTGTTTACAATTTTCCAAAAACCCTTAAATGTTTTACATTTTTAATTTCACTTTTATGTCAATAATGAAAAAATAAGATTAGAAATTTTGTGCATATATATTTATATACCCATAACCATTTTCAAAAAATTAAAATTTTGAAGAAATTTTTATTAAATTTCGAAATTTTTTGCGAATGTTTAATTTAAAAATATGTATATTCTAAAAAATAACTTCAACACGTTTTCTAAATATATGTCTAGTAAATGAGCAAAAACCTTTAAAAATTATTCTTATTAAATCAAATGTTGTTGCTAATCGAAGCTGTAAACAAGGAATTTCGACAAATTTACTATACTATTAGTGGGAAATCCAAATAATATATAATATTATATAAATTATTAAATTCTATAGCTCTTACATCATTCGCTATATAATACAATTGAAACATTTGTATGAAATTCCATGCAAGAATATCTACTAGTCCTTGAAATATTTCACGTGAAATGTCATCAACTTTTTTACAAAAATAACCTCTGCACTTTGAAACCAATTGTGGTGACAAACCCCTCAATTTTGAACCTCAGTCTAGTGACGATAATGACACCTCAGGTGGTCCCCACTATCCCACATCACGCCAACGTAAAGATTTGAGCCTCGGCAGTTTTAATATTCATCAACCCCTCTTAACGATCTGTTTTGAATCAAAGCCACAGATTAACTGAAACATCATCAACTGCTGATCCGTGACTTTGACCACTCTGCTGCCACTCTCCTAGATATGTTAGATAATGGGTATTCATATAAGATGACCAATCACCCTCCTTTCGGGAGGACAGTCCTTCTTTTATAAGCTCTGTCTTTCTTCAAAGCGTATCCTCCTACTCTCTCTCTTGTCCTCTTTTTCAATATTTTAAAACTAATCTATCAATCTCTGTATTCAGAGATGCTAGGCCGAATTGTTACACTTCATGTGCCGGTACAGTATGAATTATTGGAGATATCCATGCATTTTGTACAAAATTAGGTATCCATTTTCTACGAAACGATTCAAAAGATTTATGGTGAACATATTTAAGCTACACAGAAGTTAGTTTTATTTTGAACTATTTTGTCCTTTAATAAAAATCGCGATTTGAAGAAAAATTTATTCTTTTAAAAGCAAAAAGAAAATTGTCAAACTTAGAAAAACCAAATCTGGGCCCATAAGGGAAAATTTTACCAAAGAAGTGCAGAATTTTTACCAAACATGTTTTCTATATTCGAAGAATTGTCTGAATCATACATCACAGTTTTCAATGGTGTTTATTGACTTCATCGCAAGTAAATTGGGCAGATATAGAAATTGTCTTTCCAAAAATAGCTTTTTTCCGAAAGAAATGCCTGATATTAAAATCGATGACAATTGTCCATTAGAAGAAATTAGAACAATGGAGAAATACGTATTTTGAAATTGAAAAAAATGGGCGGAAATATTTCATTCTTCCAAAAATGAACATGTTCCATATGAAAATTTAGTTATTGTTGTATGTACATTGTACATACAACATACAAAGTACATTGTTGTTCCTGGGGGAACTAATGCAGCAGTTGAAAGAATTTTGTTTCAATTGGTAATGATTATTCGGTATGTAACAAATCGATTAAATGTTGATACCTTATCTCTGCAGCAATTACCGTAAAATTCAATATGTAGGATTTTTCTTGATCTGACATTCTTGGTATATTAGAAAATAATATACTGACGGAAAAAAATTCCTTCAAAGGAAAAATACCCATTTAAGTAAATAATTAAAAGGGATGTAAGCGTAATTAGTGTACTTTTGTTTGAAAAAAAATGTTTCATATATTTACGTTGTAATCTTTTCTTAAATTCTTCCTTTTCATTGTAAAGAAATTTGTCACTTAGTATTCACGATATTTGAGTGAGGATTCTTGGTTATTGAATTAGCATTACGCGTTTGATGCAGCAATCTAATCTATTTCTCCCCAATTTTTACTATTGTTTATATCATGCCATTTTATATACTTTAAATAAACTACAGTATCTTCTCACAGACTCATTTATTAAGTTCATTATTTTTGGAATAGCAACGACATTCGCATTTTGACACACACACACAAACAACGTTAACTATTCCGACACACACTATCGATTCATCGAACTAAAAATACTTCAAAATTCTAGTCGCGCCAAAATCACAGTCGTGGCAACAAAGCATGACTTACAACAGCTCTATTCAGTCTGACATGTTAATTGATAGAGAGAGAGAAAATTAATTAGATCATCTTTCTCAATATTTATCTCCTATATTCAATTAGAATAAGGATTCTATATTATTAACGTGAAATATATTTGACAATTCGTAATAACTATTAGCTTGCTGTTGTAAATCCATGACCTTCTCTTGTCAATTTGAATAGAAGAATCAACTAATAAATAAACCGAAGGCAGGGTTTCGCAGAATCAGTTCGGATCCTTCGTGCCAGTCAATAGCTTTTTAACAACACTAAATTATTTCTTGTTCCTCTTTTTTTAATAACAAATATTGCGACAGCGTTCTAATTCAAAAGGATGTTGTCGTGATCCAGAACGCTAATGCACAATAAACTAAAATTATTTTTTCCCTCCAAATAACAAAAGACTTGTCACGACTCTAGTTCCCGAAAAAGTATAATTAAACATATAATTCTTCTGAATGTGAGTGAGTGAGAGAATATTAACGTCGCACTGATTAGCAACACGAGGGCTTTTGGCGACGGTCCGCGTAATTTTGAACCATGGTCAAGTGACGCGGACGACACCTGAGCTGGCACCCCCCTCTCCTAATTACCACACCACACCAACGGGAGGACGTTTGAGCTCTCGACAGATTTAACGTGCATCGCTCCCCTACACGGCGGATCTTTAGTGGTACTAGGATCGAACTCATGACACGATAATTCTTCTGAAATAAACTGCAATTTAATCTTCAACAGTTCAAACAAAGTCACGGACTCCTGGCTGGCGTGTCGTGAGTTCGAGACTAGTACAGCTGAAGATCCACCGTGTAGAAGGGGGTCAATGCACGGTGAATATCTAGAGCAGTGATTCTCAACCACTGTGCCACGGCACTTATGTGTGCCACCAATTTTTTTAATTTTATTGTTAGTGTGCCATCAATTTTTTTTTAATTTTATTGTTAGTTTGCCACCATTTTTTTATTTTATTGTTAGTGTGCCACCAATTTTTTTTTATTTTATTGTTAGTGTGCCACCAGTTTTTTTTTTTTTATTTTTTTTTATGTGTGTTTTTTTTTATTTTATTTTTAGTGTGCCACCATTTTTTTTTTATTTTATTGTTTTTTTTTTATTTTATTGTTAATGTGCCACCAATTTTTTTTATTTTATTGTAAGTGGGCCATCATTTTTTTTATTTTATTGTTAGTTTGCCACCAATTTTTTTATGTTATTATTAGTTTGCCACCAATTTTTTATTTTATTGTTAGTGTGCCACCAATTTTTTAAAATTTTATTGTTAGTGTGCCACCAATTTTTTTATTTTATTGTTAGTTTGCCACCAATTTTTTTATTTTATTGTTAATGTGCCACCAATTTTTTTTATTTTATTGTTAGTGTGCCACCAATTTTTGAAATTCTGAAAATGTGCCGCTACAAAAAGTAGGTTGAGAATCACTAATCTAGATGCTTAAACATCCTCCCATTAGTATGATGTGGAAGTTAGGACAATGTCAGGTGTCATCCTCGTTACTTGACCATAGTTCAAAATTACGAGGTCCGTCACCAATTACCCTTGTGTTGTTTTATAGTGCGACGTTTATTTTATTCTCAATCACGCACTCAACAGTTCAAAATAGAGAAATCTCCGATTTAAAACACAAATGGGATAATTCTTCTGTTTACTAAATAGCGAAAGATTGTCAGTTTAAAAATATGTATAATGTTTTTCCCTATTGAGATCGATTATTTAAAATTAAATAAAGATTATATATAGCATTTATATTTATAATACAGGAAAAATATTCGTCAAAACATGAGAATTTAACGTTCCCCAAATACATTTTTCATTCTTTCTTATCAATATCCAGTTCATTCCTGGCGGCTGCGGTGTATAATGGTCATGGTCTTGGACTAGAGGTCGAAATGTCAGCGTTCAAGCCTGGGGCCACTGAATACCCACCGTGTAGAGGACTGATGCAAGTTAAATCTGCAGAGGATCAAAGTCCTCCTATTTGGCGAGGTGAGAAAGTCCGGAAAGGGGATGCTAGTTTAGGTGTCATATTCTTCGCTTGACCATGACTCAAAATTACGAGGTCCGTCGTCATTAGTATTCGTGTTGCTTTGTCGGGAGACGTCCCCAATGAACACTATCTTTAATTCTAAACACTATTCACATTCACAGTATCCTTAATTTATATACCGTATTAGTACGAATTCAACGTGACATCGAAAATTTTCGCAAAAATATCCTTAAAAAAAGTACGTATCCTTAAAAAAGAAAGATTTGTGACCCCATGTTCTCTGGTCGTCCCCATGCTGCTTACTATCACCCCTCTGAATTTGTCGGTTGAATTAGGCAACACCCTGTATAATGCGTAATTCATCTACAGCTAGTTATATATTTCATGCAGTTCTTTCGTTTAAGTCGTTAACTGTCTCTAACATAATAAATTTAACTTTAATTCCCAATTTACCTCAAATTTAATAGAATTAAATTATATTACGTAGTTTTGATTACAATATTGGTTCAAGCCTATCAAATTTAAAAGTTTTCCACTTTCAGGAGGAGGTATATTTTCAAAACGTTGTGATAAAAGCTTCCAAAAACAAGTTTGTACATTTGGAATCCGATTATAATATATTTTAAGAGAATATTCACATACACAGAAATAGGTGCTATTTTTAGAATTTTATGACAACGTTTCATAAAGAAAAGAAATGGAGAAATTAATCAGAGAAATGAATAAATATATTAGTTTAGTTTTCTCATAACAACTATTACGAAAGAGCTAGACCGATCCAAGTTCTGTATAAAAAATGAGCATATATCTTAGTAAATCAAATAATAACTTAATATTTCTTATTAAATTACTGATTATTAAATTAATAATAAAATTTCAAGTAAGGAACTCACTGAATGTGATAAAGAATTGATTTAGAGACCGATATTCAAATAAAAGTGAGTGGCCACAGTAGCCTAATGTTTATGGTGACGAACTTGTGGTCGGTGAGTCATTTCGAGGCTTGTACTATTGAAAACCCGCCGTGTAGAGGGCTGATGCACGAAAAATCTGTCGAGGCTCAAAGTCCTATCGTTTCCGTAGTGTGGTAGTTTGGAGAGGGGTGTGTGCCAGCTCAGGTTTCGTCATCGTCACTTGACCGTGTTTCAAAATTACGAGGTTCGTCACCAATAGTGCGATGTTAATAAATTCTCACTAAGTTTCAAACAAAATTGAATGGCATACAGCTGTGTAAGCAACAACAACATCAAATGCAGTAATGTTGTAGAGCTTTTATCTACCTGAGAAAATGCGAGTTATATTAAGGTATATATAAAGCTACGAAAAGGTCTTAAAAACCATAAAGCAAAACGAAATCTATTAGCGACAGACCTCATAATTTTAGACTCGGTCAAGCGACGAAGACAATACCTGAGCTGGCAATCCTGTCTCAAAACTACCACAGCACAGCAACGAGAGGATTTAGAGCCTCGAGTGTTTAACGTGCATCCTCCTCCTGTACAAGGTACCGGGACACGAACTCGTGACACGCTGGCCAAGAATTCATGTATAGAAGCTGATCCATGATGATGGAATATAAAGATAGTATTTATGATTACTTGGGGGGGGGCACCCCTGTCCGCCAAAATGCGGACAACCCCCATTATACAAAAATAAACTAATCTGTTCTTTAAAAATTTCTGTCTTCCGTACACTTTTCTCGTTTGTTCTATTTTTTTCCCGCAAAAGTCGTTCTTGGCGCTACTCTTTAGTAAAATTCAACTTTTAACGACCCACTTTTACTAACTGTATAAATAAATTTATTACAGCATCACGAAAAACTTTTTATACTCACAATATTCTGCAACGGATCTGCATGAGAAGATGTAAAATTCACAAATTGAGAGTCATGTTCACTCTTGGGATCAACTCAAACAGCAACCTTTCTGTCTATAGAATCGTCTTATGTCGAAATAATAGCAGGTAATTCATTGCATGACAGTTTATTATAAACTCTAGGAGGAAGTTTAGGGCTCGTATTAAAACACAGACTATACACATGATCTTGGATTTTATTTTGAATTCCATACAAAGTTCTATATTTTTCTGCGTATGGAATTTTATTCATAATGGCTGTAAAATTTGCAATATATCAACACATTTACCGTAGAATCCGGCGAATAAGGCGCACCTATACTTTCGAGATGCATTTTTTTAAATTTTAGGTATTTCGCCGTATAACTTGCACCCACTTTTTAAAGAAGAGACCTGGAATGGTACATATGTAATGCTCTTAGTTTTTTGAAGTCATTTATATTCGATGTATTATCCCAGGTTTTTGAAATAATATTATAGTTCTAGAAATACAGCCCTTTTTAGGCATTTCTTTCAGATTCACAGTATTTTGATATATGTAGAAGTCTTAAATTTTTTAAGACTTATTCCTTTTCTTGTCTTTGAAGCTACCAATTTTATACCCGGCGTATAACGCGCACTCGTAAATTTCGATCTTATTTTTTTTTGTGTTATAAGTGCGCGTTATACGCCGAATTTTACGGTAACTATTTTTGCCCGTTTTGCAAAGCCACACCATCACCTTAAATGTAAATTTGTCAAAATTGTGGTTTGCTCCATTCTGTAGTAAAGATGTTGCTTGTTTTTAAAAACAATATTCTATGTTTCAATCAATTTAAGGTATCCGACTACCCTAAAATTGTGAATTTTGCCAAAAATTGACACATTTTTTATGATTTTATTTTATAGGCCGTCTTATAGCTTTATAAAAATATCAAGTTTATTATTTTCCGTTCAGTAGAACAAAAACTACAAGTGTTTTAGTAAAAGCAGATGCCATTACTTTAAACAAGATATGTCATACTTTAAAACACGTTTTACTCGAAATATGTGTGTTTTTTTAAATGCTCAAACGGGGTCAGCGATTGCCCAAAACGTTTTGAAAATAATGAACTGAAATTTTTTGTTTATGTTCTGTATATTAGTAGATGTGTTTTAACCTTCAGATTTATCAATCGCTGTTTTATTACAAAAGTTACAGTCACTTATGTTAATATAATCGCTGTTTTTTTAAGCAATTTCATATAACAACTAAGATAAAGTTCTCTAGTTTTTGTAAAAATTAAAATATATCTTATTCTGAAAGTCGTTTCAAAAATGAATAACATAGCAACACATCAGAATTGAAAAATTGAAAATTTGTTCATAAATTTTTGGTGCAGAATAGGCCGCGTTTATGATATGTTTTTTTTTTCCAATTTTTACCCATTTTTTCCCATTTTAGAAAGAATAGTTTCTTTTTCTCTTCTTAATTTTAGCATATTTTTCAAAAATGTTCTAATCAAATCTAAAAGCAACAAAAAATATTCCCATTTCTCCATTTTTTTTTTTTAAGTTGTCGCAAGTAGTTGCATACCTTTATAGAGCATCACGAAAAACTTTTTTTCTATATTGAGAGATATATATTTGGAAAATATGTATATATTCCAATTTTTCTTATAATACTACGACAATTTTAAGGTTTATATAACAATTTCAAAACAAAAAGAATTTGAAAGTTTCCATTTCCTTAAAACCGTATATTCAAGATTTATCTTCTGAAACGTTAAAACATTATAAATCTGAGTTCACCAGGAGGCAAAAGCAATAAAACAGCGGCCAAGCACTAGGAGAGACAGAGAGGCGACCTTGAAACTGTCTTGAAAACGCACACACACGTGTAACAGCGAGCAGAATTCAGAAACAATTTACACGTGTTTAGCCTTCTTGGTTAAATATGTGTAAAAGGAAGTAGGCTTATTTTCTCACATATGGTGCCGAACTTTGCTTGAAGAGTAATGGGAAGGCAATACGACACGCGCTGGCTATTGAGCCACGTGAAAATGGCGCGAGATGCACATTATTACTATGCCGTATGTTTAATGATTTAAATAATGGGGAATGCTATTAATTATAAGGTGACCAGCTTTCTTACAGTGAAAAGGAGGACGAAAAATTTAAGAAAAAATTACGTCTAAATGTGTATGTGAATTATTTTATTAATTCAAACAAAACTAAACTAACTACGCTTACATCCCTTTTAATTATTTACTAAAGCAAATATTTTTAATTTGAAGGAATTTTTTTTCAATGTAATATTTTATAATATATCAGAGATTCCATCAAGAAAAACTTTTCATGTTGAATTTTACGGTACGTGCTACAGCTTAAGTACCAATATGCAGTCTTGATTTGTCACATGTTCAATAATCATTGCCAATTGAAAAAAAAAACTCTTTCTGCTGCTGCATTAGTTCCAGAGCAGTACAACGTAAATATAACATGAATAACTAAATTTTCGTATGAAATATGTTCATTTTTGAAATGGTTAAATATTTCCACCCATCTTTTATCAATTTTAACATGTTAATTTTCCCATTGTTCTAATTTATTCAGAACTTAAATATACATTCAGCCTTCTAACCTCTTCAAACAGACAATTATCATCAGTTTTAATATCAGGCATTTCTTCCAATAAAAAAATTGAAACAAAATTTTTATATCTGCTTAATCTGCTTGCGATGAAGTGATGCGAAACAGTTTGGCCTGAGATTTCTGAATACAAAGATTAACAGATTAGTTTTAAAATATTGAAAAGGAGGACAATTAGGAGGACATTTTTTGAGGAAGGACAGAACCTGTAAAAGAAGGACTGTCCTCCCTAAATGAGGACGATTGGCATCTTATATAAAAAGTTAATATTTCCATAAGCTCTAATAGAGGAGATACTAGTGAATATTTAGTACCTTTTTTTTTCGTGATAAAAAGTAATGTGATTATATTATTTATGCTAACAGAAATTTAACTAGGAACGATAGCAGTGCGCTTAAAAGTCGACGGGTTTTTCTTGTATTTTTAGAAGTATGTGTATGTTCTATAGGGTATTATATATGTTTCGTTTATATATATTTTATTTATTTGATGATACAACGGAAAAGGTTGTCCTATTTAGAAATGTTTTCTTAATCATCACAGAATGTGCATGCATGCATCCAATTTTATATATATATGCATTTAACCATCACATTTTAAAATCAATCGAAGGTATAAATACGAGGGCAACTCTGAAATTTTTGAGATACGTGCAAACGAGAAGTTACAAAACAAAATTAACGATTAATTGTGGCCGTGGGTAGCCTAGTGGTTAGAGCATCGGACTCCAGACCGGAGGGCCTGGGTTCGATGCCCGATGCCACTAAATACCACCGAGTATAGACGGAGTACGTGCTCGTTAAATCAGTGGGTCCGAAAGTCTTGTGGGCGGTCGCAGCAGAAACCACGAGTGCAGGGGGTTGGAGAATATTTCCCTCCCCTTCAGTTCCATGCCAAAATTGTGGAGGTGGAGATAGGTGGTGTCGCCATCTATCGTTAAGAAGTCCAACCTGTCTCACAGGCAATGGCAACTTTCATTCCTTCCCTGCGGGAAGGACACGACAACGGATTAATTTGAAAATACAAAGTATTTTAACACAGCAGACGACTTTTTACTGATTTGCTTCAAGTTTTTTTTAGCGTAGAATAGATTTTAGACAGGAGAGAAAATGGAACTGACGCGAGAACATTACAGTGCTATGATTTTAAAGTTGGAGTAAATCAAGAAGAATGCGTTCAATGGCTGCAATTAACATTTGGTGATGAATCTCCATGTCGTGCTACTGTATTCAGATGGTTTAAAGAATTTTGCAGTGGTCACAGTTCTCTTCAGGATGAAAACACACTGGAAGGCCGCGTCGGCAGTAATTCCGGATAATGTGTCTGCCATACAAAAAATGTTAATGGATGATAATCACCGGTACCTTCCAAATGATACAAAAGGAACTTAACTTTAGATCCGCAGCCATATACAAAATTATTCATGAAGAATTACATGTGCAAAAATAGTAGTTTGCCGTTGGATTCCCCATAATCTAACTGAGGACAAAAAAGAGGAGCGTGTCAGAATCAGTAAGAAAAAAAAACCTTTAATTGCTAAATGATGGGGCCACTGCATTATTTCTAAAAGTGTAACGGGTGATGAAACGTACATGCTGTTTTTTAATGTTCCAAAACGTCAAGAAAGCAAAGTATGGGTCTTCGAAGATGATTCCACGCCAACAATGGTGAATAGACAACGATCAATGAAAAAATAAATAAATGCCATTTTCTTCAGAAATATGGGATTCGCCAAAGCCAACAAGTTGGAAGGACAGAAGACAGTAACAGCAAACTGGTATACCACACTACATGTCTTCCAGAAATTCTCCAAGAAGTTAATGTTAAAGTACTAATGCTTCACCATGACAATGCATATTCCCATACAGCCGAATTAACAGTTGATTTTCTTAAACAAAAACAAATTAAACTGATAAAGCCTCCATCTTATTCTCCAGATCTAGCTAGTGTGACTTTTGGTTACATTTTAATCTAAAAAAGAATTTACGTGGATGTCGTTTTCATTCAGAAGAAGAGATTGTTGTGGCGATAAATGGATTTTTTCATCAATTCCAAAAAATAAATGGTTTGAGGTATTTATTCTGTAGAAAATTCGTCTACAAAAGTGCATTGATGCTGGATGAGACTACTTTGAACACTCCTAAAATTTTGCAAGTATAACTTTAAAAACCTAGGAGTATCTCAAAAGTTTCAGAGTGACCCTCGTAATATATTGATTGAAATTTTTTTTCTGAATTTGTCCAAGTAGAAACGATTACGAATGAAACTGCATAAATGTTCCGTTCTAAGCGTTTTTCCATTCCTACATTATTCGTATTTTTCATACAAGGCATACATTCATACATATCATACATATTCTAAAAAAAACACCCTCAACATGTTTCAAAGAAGGTAAATATGCACAAATTCAAAGGCATCCGGCTTAATTCGGAAACCAATTTTTCAAAAATAGGTCTCCAAGAGAATTTTATTGTTTTAAAGAACATAAATAGGTTCAAAGAGTCGTAATTATTAAATAAATAACATGCATCATGCTTTTTTTAAAAAAAATATTCATTTTATAACATTTTAGCAAAGTTTTCAACATTAAGAAAAACAGCATAAATAAAAATACATCAGACGTAATATAATTTTAATTTCATTGATATTCTTTTTGATATATTTGAAGTGTCACAAACCATAGGATGAAAAATATTTTAAGATATAAATATTTTATAAACATTCAAATTTGATGTTAAGGGTTTTTCGTCGAAATTACTTTATGTTTTAAGCTAAAAATGGCTATAAAATGTGAATGTAACTATAGTCAAACCTGAGATTGCTTACACCCTAAAGGGTTCATAAAATAAGTGTTACAAATTTTATTGAATTTTATTGGATCGTTTTGGAGATATCCCGTTTTTCGTGCATAAGTTAACGCAAATTCGTGTTCTTCAAAAACATTTTTGAAAAATATTCTTATAAGTTATATAAATTAAATATTAGAAAAAAAAGCTTCAAATTCTCCTGTTTTATACATTCTTCTTTTTCAGTATTTATATTTCTTTTTTATTTTATTGAATCTAACATCTAAGAAAACATTTTTGCAACCCAGTCGGATACCTTAAAATAAATAGTGTCAAATTTCATAAATTACTCAAAACTCTTCTAATACACATTTAGCGATTTTATTTGAAGTAATATATTCAAATTTTTGTTCTCCTTCTGAGAATACATACTCAGAAAAAAAAGAGAAAATAATTTATATAGAAGGGGAGTGAGTGAATATTAACGTCCCACTGTTCAGCTACACGAGGGCTTTTGGGGACGGTCCGCGTAATTTTGAACCATGGTTAAGTGACGCGGACGACACCTGAGCTGGCAACCCCTCTCCTAACTATCACACCTCACCCTAGGGAGGACATTTGAGCTCTCGACAGATTTAACGTGCATCGCTCCCCTACACGGCGGGTCTTCAGGGGTACTGGGATCGAACTCATGACATGCTAGCCACGATCCGATGCCTAGACCACTTGGCTACCGCAGCCACTATATAAAAGGGGAAATACTAAGCAAAGTAATAAAATATAATAAGTCGACTGTTGCTCAGTGTGTAGTAATAACTCAATTTGCAGTAAGTAGTGTAGTGAGTTACCGTGAAATTAAGTTTTAATCTGTTTGTTTTTTTAATCAAATTATTATTTTGAAGCTCATAATTTTACACTTCAATAAAACAAATGATACTTAATTGTAGAACAGAGGTCGGCAACCAATAACACACGTGCCACATGTGGCACGCGGTACATTTCTCAGTGGCACTCTGCGCTACTTTACAAATGTGTCAAGTTTTGAGTAGTTGGAAGTTGTTAAAATTGAAATTGACTTTCTTGACAAACATCTTAAGAATTATGGACATTTAAGGAATAACGAAAAAAATTCTAAAAGATAATTCTAAAGATAAATTTACAGCTATTTTGTAAACTATTGAATTTTGTTGTTGGAAAGATCTACTTGTTTAAAGAGAGAAAATTGCATGCATTTTCAGCTTTCCGCTTTTGGTTTTAAATATCTAAATAAGAAATATTTTCTCGTATGAAAACTATTTCGAGTTCGCAAAGAAATTCCATAGCAACTGAATGCTCAGAATCGCGTCAAATTGAAAGTCACATGTAAGAACCTTCTCTATTACTTTAACCACTACTTTCACACACAGAACGTCGTACCGAAACAAAACAAAATAAAGAATTCGATCTCTTTTAAATATAAAAATTATTTTCGTGATGCTTCTCAACGCACGCTGTGCTTCGCGTTATCAGCCAACAGAATTGTCTCGCTTCTCAATACAATCAAACCCAGCGCTATACGCCGCGCTAAACCCAGAACTATCTCTTCTTGGTGCAGCAAACCCAGCCCGGTGCGTCGGGCTAAAACAAAGGAACTCGCTTTCCTTAACACAAAATTCTCCTGGTCCCTGACCGTCTTGTTCGTAGATCAACCACCTTCTCTCAAAAAAGTACTGACAAACCACTGAAGATACAGTCCATTGAGCCAAACATTCCATAACCTATCACCAACAGTACCACACAAATACTACATCACATATTATACACCTGATTTTGTGGTATGAAAGTAAAGAAATGCACACAAGAACAAGATTCCCATTAAAATTTTTATTTATTTTTTTATTTAACTGTAATGTGAAGGGAAATATTTATATTTTATGCTGTCAATTTCATATTTTGATAAATATATTTAAAAATACTTACCCTTTATCTACCGACGGTACTTATAAGTACCGTTCATTTTAAAATTACATAGAATAAACATTTTTGCGAATACTCTGACGATACTTAGCAGGTATATTCTTTTAAATCCACTCTTCCAAGATATATGGAAGCATGGGTTCTATGATGAGTAGTACTTTAGCGGGGAAGGCGAATAGTTTTATAGCAGAGGTTACGTTTTCAGCTGACATTTGATCGGATTGCGAAGATTGTCATTTTTATTCCCAAAAAGTAGTTAATGTCTCAAAAGGGGAGTATCTTATTTTTTTCTACATGTTAATGAAGACCTTAGAAAACGATTTGACTATTTATTTTAAGTGAACAGTGTATATAATTAATTTTGCAGTTGAATATCTTTAATTCATTAATTAGCTCTAATGGATTAAATTTCCCAAAGTTGAGTATTTTGTTCGTATATACCTTAATTTTCAAAGTAGTGGTTCAAAAAAATATTGCATGAAAAAAACTGCAGTAAATAATAATGCGGTAGATAAAAGGTTAATACAGTCGACTCTCGCTAATTCGAACTTTCGATAATACGAACATCTCTCAAATTCGAAGTATATGCTCAGTCCCTAGAAAAACTCTTGATATTTCGAACTCAAACAATACGTTTTGGTACACTCAGTATTTCGAAGTAAAAACTGCTGCTGGCCACAGTACAACACGCGATCATTCGAAATTGTCTTATAAAACTCTAGACAATTCGAACGCTTACTATCTAGAGTCCTATAGCAAACAGGTTGGAGCTTACATATTTTGGGTTACATTGTTTCTGCGTGTCTCCCCTGTAACGTAGCCTCTTTGATGACCATCTGTCTGTTACCCCTTCTTTGTGTTTCCCTGTTCCTCAGGCGAAAAGACACTTTTATTGCTTTCCTTCTTCTAGTGGACAGTTCTGGCCGCACCTGTTGTCAGCCGTCCATATATTTCGTTTAACACGTGGCTTGCTACTCATGTGTTCAGAAAGGATGGTTCACTATTGCGAAAAAGAGATGCGTAAGATTGTGTTTTTTGTGTCGGACTGACATAACTACTTATGGCTCATCTGTGCGACTTATAGCATATGGCACCAAATGGGCCATGGACCGCACTGGACCCTGGTTTGAAGAACCAATAGTGTTGGGGACAGTGTCTGAGGGAACCGTTTGCGAAACGATTTCATTTCCAATGAGGAATGGAAGAGATTTGATTGGGGCTTGAAAGAGAATTACTCTACATAAATGTATTCTTTTAATACATGACTTTTAAATTCTGTATAACATTTATACTGTATAATATGTACTTTTTAAAAATATTTTAAAGTAATTTCATACATATGTACAATTGTGTGTGTTGTTTTATTACATAGTTTAAAATTTAAACGTGTTAGAAAAAATTCGGGAGTTTTTTCTTACTCTTCTTGAGGATTCGAACTCTCGATAATTCGAAGTTTTTCATTGGTCCTTTCAACTTCAAATTATCGAAAGTCGACTCTAGAAGTACATTTTTTTTTTTTAAATTTGGTTGAAGAAATAGCAATGTCGTATACCGTTTATTTATATGTTGAAAAATAACTTTAAATGATGCATAATAAAACTGTAAATCTGTATTATTGACCATTATTCTCTAACTCTGCATACATTATCGCGGGAATCGAATTATTTCAAAAATCTCCTACTGTGTGAAACGCGAAATCATATTGGTAGATTAATTTGGTGCGTCACAGCTAAAAGGTTGCCAATATCTGTTGTAGAATTTCGACACATGCACCATGTTTGGATTTTGAAGCGAACATTCAATTATATATATATATAATTTATGACGAGCAATTTTCGTTATCTCGTACCTGTCCTCAATTGAATGAAGTCTAGAACTGACGAATCTTAGGCTACAAAACAGTTTCACAATCAATGGAATCGCTGAGACCCATGTATCAGTGGTAGCCTAGTGGTTATAGTCACGGGCTTATGAACAGCGTGGCTTGAGTTCGAACCCAGCGCCACTGAAGACCCACCGTGTAGAAGGACTGATGCACGTTAAATTTGTTGTAGCTCAAGGTCTTCACATTGGTGTTGTGTAGAAGTTAGGAGAGTGGTATGCCAGCTCAGGTGTAGTCCCTGCCACTTGACCGTGGTTCAAGGAAATTACGATGTCTGTCGCCAATATCACTCATGTTGCTTCACACCAGGGGTGTGCATAAAGTCGATAGCGATCGACCGGTGGACCACCAAAACATTTCGGGGTGACCGCCTGAAGAGTAGCTATTAGTCAAGGCATAGCTACCACCCTTTCAGCCGTATCAATGATACGGGGCCCCCTAGCTACAGGGGCCCCAACATAAGGTAACTTCAGTTCCACAAACAGGGCTCCCATAGCTAAAAAAGGGCCCTGAATGAATTCTGATAGGGCCCCCTCAGATCTAGCTACGCTAGTGCCGTTAGTAATTATATATCGAAATATTCATGACTGGCGGACAGTAGTACGCAGACTAAGTCTTCTACTGACTATAACTACGAGAACCGACTTTAGATGAAAATGTTTTTTTTTAATGTATTTGAATTGTTTGATAATAAATGCATTTGATATTATTATGTTTGTATCTTGCGTTTTGCTTCAAACGCGGGGTCTTAAAAGTGTAAGTTTGTTTTCTTGTAGGTGTATGTGGGTAAGTGCATATCAGGGGCGTAGCTACCGCCGTATCAGCCGTATCAATGTTACGGGGGCCCCAAGCTACAGGGGCCCCAACATGTGTAAAGACAGTTCCACTAACAAGGCTCTCATATCTAAAATGGGGACTCAATGTGATTTTGATACAGGGCCCATTTAGAAATAGCTACGCCAGTGGTGCATAATCCATATTTATTATTAAGTTATAATAAATATTGTAGACCTTTTTCTTAGCTTACCACACGTACGCCAGTGGGTGAACCCCAACATATTGAAAAAATTGGAAGTAGTCCGTACCCTGGAAACTTTTACCCTCCCCTGCTTTATACTGCAACGTTTCATTTATTTCAACTCATTCTCTGAGATACATTTTTAAATACACTGATAGTACTCATCATTATTTATTAAAAGTGTCTAATAATTTGACCTTACATAAATTTAAATGAAATTCGACTATATGTATGATAAAATTCTTTCTCTCTTTGTCACTACCTTTCTCCCTTTTTTCCTCTATAAAGATACTAGAAAGAATTTCCTTTCAAAGTCATGAGAAAATTTACAATATTTTATGGGGAAAAGATCTTTTTCTTTGCTAGTTCTCTTTTTACTCCTTTCATTTTTTATTGAGACAAAATTTTTATGACCCTGAGAAATACTTTTAATTGTTTCGTCTGTATCAATGAAAGAAGATATTATTATGAAAAGTTAAATTATATACTAGATATAAAATGTTAGACATCAATTAGACAGTATTCTACGACGTTTTCATACTATAAATGGCATATTTCACAAAGACAATTGTGAAATCTATGTGAAGAAGATAAGTTGGACGTGTTATCAGTAAGACAGTAGGGCATCACGTAACAGTGATAGGATTCTCCTGTCCTTTGATAAGTGTTGACAGAGTGTAAGAGTGATTCCGGTTATATTGGTATTCGTTCTTTCTCATGCATATTTGGCCAAACACTTCCGGGGTGTGCGTTTCCGGTGTGCGGAAGCCGAACAGTCTTTGCATTCAAATGAGGAAACGCGAATCAAGGTCGGGATGGAAAAAATTCGCTTGTTGTGAAAGATAGTGACGAGAACAAAAATATTGTATGACTCAAAAGGAAGAGTATTTCTCACATACAAATGAGGAAGAATCTTCAGTTGTGAGGGAGCCAGCCACATCACCGAAAAAGACTGTGAAGGAAAGATATGACGAAATCACGCACGAAAATAGCACCTTGTCCTCAACCTTATCTCATCGTCCATATGAATGATGAGAATATTTTTTTCAATTTATGGGAGAGTAGGGAAAGGAATTGGCGGGATCTGAAATCAGAAGACTATATTCAGTTGAATCTGGGAAACCATAGGAACAGGAGGAATACTTTCGACATACTAATTTATGTAGTTACTCAAAATGAAGTATACGTAAATTTTACTGTTTATGTACTCGTTTTTTAAAATATTTCACGTAATACTGGTTTATTTTTTGCCTGCCATTTTAAAAATAAAAAAGCAGTACTTAAAAAGAGCTATTTTTACATTATGATAGAAAATTCGGGTTTCTTTTTAGCGATTGAGTTTAACGAATTGTCCAGTTGAATAATACTATTTTTTCCACGTAAAACAAAAGAGACTAGAAGCAATTTATTCATCTATTGCAGTGGCTGCCAAACTTATGAAGCCGCACAGTGCTTTAAATATTACTGTGAGCTGCTAACCAAAGGAACTATATGAACTTTTTATTTAAAAAAAAAAAATCTTACATTTGTCTGTTTGACTAACATTTGTCTACGCTATTGGTTATAAGCTTACATTTAAAGTAAATATATATATATATATGAAATTTTGGTTTCAGTGTAGTATAGGGCCTTGGCGATGTCAATTTCTTTTGGTGACCAAAATTGATTGCCAAGCTACTTCACTTAGCGATAGGTGTCCAGAAGACAGAATGAATTCGTTATCTCATCATAATATCTATATAAAATCACCAAATCCAAAAGGCCCC
The DNA here is from genome assembly GCA_019973975.1 of Trichonephila clavata. Lineage (NCBI taxonomy): Eukaryota > Metazoa > Arthropoda > Arachnida > Araneae > Nephilidae > Trichonephila > Trichonephila clavata. Next base: position 20,925 of record BMAO01022839.1, read on the forward strand.
TCCTATACTACACTTGAGCCGAAATTTTACTAAACTATCCAAAACAATAAGGAAACTGAAATTGAGTAGCACATAAAAAAATAAAGTGTAGTTCGCGATAAATATAACAAATGTAATAATCGATTTGTGTTGGTACTTACGTACGATAGCAGTAATGCCAACGTTCAAGATAACCTGCCAGGTTGGCATTCCTGATTTCACATGTGTTGTACACGCTGAAATGGTAACCATGGGATTTTTTTCTTATCATGTCGCCAATACGGTTGCGATAATATGTAGGTACCGATTTCTTAATAATCATTAACTTGAATTAGAAGAATGGAACTCTTTTTTTTCTGTCAAAAAGTTTTTTAAAGTTGGGAGAGAAGGTAATGGCTGCATTCAAATACAGTTGTCCAAGTGTATGTCAGCGAGTCTGTTCCTTTACTTATTTTCAATAAATTTCATTCTGGAAAAAAATCTCACAAAGATATGTTGAGTTGACCATTGCCTTCACTTTGAGACAAACCTGAATCAAAAATGGATATTTTTCTTAAAGACAAGAGGCAAAATATTTCCATAGCTTGAAGAAAGCGAGTTTAAAAATACATCATTTTAAAAAAATAATCAGTTCCAACTCTTTTGTTGTTGTCGCCAGCTTTAGCTCAGAGGAGGAATCAAGGTTAGCCAACTGGGGCGTTAATACGACCTACCAAAAAACAACCTTCTGCAGCTGATCTGACATATGTCAGAACTGTTGTTGTTTCAAATCCCCTTGAAACAGGAAAGCCTACACCCCAAATCCATCTGACCTTTCCGCATAAGAATGTCACAAACCAGGCCTTGATCTCCAAATAACTGTTCCAGAAAAATGCTCCAGCAGGCCAGAAGATGAGCAGGAGAAGCAGGAAGAGAGCAGGGACAGGTAAAGAAAGACTTCCTCCTGGATAAAGGTCATACCACGCAGGTGACCGCTTCTAAAGCTGCCAAGGCCGTCTGAAGAGCCTTGGATCTCCTGCACTGTAAAGACCTCCTAACTGCGTGCCAGTGGTGAGCACAGGAGGGTTTCTCCAAGTCAGGTTTCTCCAGTCCATGGCGAAGGGTATTATGCAGCTTCCCCTTAGGTAAGGAACCACATGGGCGGAAGACTGACTAAACCTCATACCTGTTGGTCAGGTATTTTATTTCCCTCCTACCACTTATTGGAAAACCAATAGAGGAATTCCCAGATCCGCCACCTGAGGACGTGCCCTGTAGGGGTTACAGGCTAGGATATGTCAGATCTTTCGAGGATAAGCAACAACTGCCAAAAGTGTCCATGTTAACTACTAGCAGCTCGCGATTGACGGTTTGGCGATCACTGATCTATTCCAAACATTTTATCCACTTTTGCGATATTTACGAACAAAGAGCTGGTTAACTGTATCGTATCCTAAAATAGCAGCATCGTTTTTCTAATTATTAATCCTTCAACGAGTTTTTAAAAAAGTGGTTACTGGTTTTGTTTTGAACGACAAAATAAAAGAGCGCATAAATGAGAAAAATAATTTCTTTAAGTCAACCAACTTAATTTCTTAGAATATGACATATGAGTGAAACAAAGAAAGACGGTTAATTAAAATATGCATTTTTGTGCTAATAAATTGTTATTCAAAAGTTTTAGTAAAAGATTCATGATAACCATAAAATTAATTACTGATTAATTTTACTTTAAAGTAACCTGAATTGCAACATATAATAGAAATCGCCAGGTAGAAGAGCTTTTGGAATTGTGATAAATTTCCAGATATAAAGCTAACACCTACTAATATTTTCGACTGTCCAGCTATTCTTGTGTCTCTGCAAGAAGTAGACCCCTGTTTTCGTCAAGAAACCTCCATGTGGATAATATTGAGCAGATTGCCAAAACAGTTATCTGAGCCCATGGTACTGTTTGATTTGGTCCTGTCATGGATACGACATCATCATCATCAACAACAGAAATCGATACTCACGTACTGTACCGTCGACCAATTCTTCAAATGAAAAAAGACGTCGCCAAATGCCAATTTGTGGCCAATAGTAGAAAACCGTTTCCGTGCATGTAAAAACACAGTAATCATGTTCTTGTATACGATGATACATTTGGCGAAATTGGTTGACGGTAAAATACGTAAGTAACGAAAAATCAGAGCTTGAGTTTAAAATAAATATTAAATTAAATGCATAAAATTGCAATTAATTTTTGACGCGAATACATCTTTAAAATTGCTTCCATAGTGGGAGGCAATTAAAAAAACGAATGATAACGAAATCGGGGGATAGAGCTTGATGCTGCAGCTACACACACACACAATCTATCATCTCTAGCCAAAATTTAATTAAACTACTGGATAGCTAAAGGATCAAGAATTTGTTGCGCTAAGTAAGGACTATGACTCATCGCACGGGGTGGAGGGGGAAGCGCCGCCATTTTAAGGTAATTTTGCTGCGTATCGAGATTTTCATTTAGTATGATTTTTGACTCGGAGAAGCTACTACGTTCGTTTAAGTTTCAATCGTCAGCTCTCATCAAAAATCTATGGATTGTTAAAAAAATTAGTGCAAAATAGTGACAATGAATATAATAAGGTGTTAAAATTAAAAAAGATATTGTCAAAAATATATAATGTCGGCCTATACGCGTCAAAAAGCCAAATCCAAATACAGGAATCATATACGGTTGGAAAGGGATTCTCAAGAGCAATCGAATGGTACCACTAAAACATAAGACCGAATCAAGCAGTGCCGGGATCGTAAAATAATGAAAGCGAACGAGCGGATCAACGACTGTGCCGTACATCTGCAGCTAGGCCAGTTGAAATTATGCTAGTGGGTGATGAAATCACTTCTATATTGACAGCGGACTGTATAGGCATCGATTGTGTACGATCGTCGTTTATGAAGACACATTGGATAGCAGCTAGTGCAGGTTTCACAACGACGTTTTTTATGAAAAATATTTCCCGTTACGCGATGTATTCACATACAGCACGCGGCCGTGTCCAAAACACAGCCTGTTTTTATAAACTAAGATTTATTCTTGTTTTTTAAGAAGCTGTTTCTCATTAATAATTGTCTTCATATAATAAAGACTTAACCAAGGTGAATCATTCTAAACACGAAGATTGGGTGCATTCGCATTAAATCGTCGACCAATACTGCCACATCAGAAGGCAGCATTTGGCGACATGTTTAGATTTGATGAAATTGGTCGACGGTATAAGATGCAAGTACTGAAATTTGCATACCGTTATTGAAAAAAAATATTAATTTTATTATAGGTATCGTTGTGCATTGTGGATATATATATGAACTTCAAAATCTGAATAACAGATTTAATAAACCTTACTATTTTCAACTGCGTTGAAAAAACAGGTTTTCATTTAAGTCATCACTCCATACATAAAACCCCTCAAGGGCAAAGACCTTGAGGGGTTCGAGGTGACAATAAATTTAATTTGCTTTGTAAAAATCCTTTTAACAAAATTGAGAGCTTATTGAAAATCCTCGGTATCTTAATAATGCCCTCTTATTAATATCCAGTAGTGGGTTAAAGTGTATTACGGGGGGGTGGTCGATGTTAATTACTTTTGGTGACCAAAATCGATCGCCGAGGCTATTCGCTTAGTGATAGGTGACCGGAAGCTAGAATGAATTCGTTATCTCACCATAATATCTATATAAAAATCGCCAAATTCAAAGTCACCCCCCCATATTACACTTTAACCCCAGTGGTGATTTATTTAAATTCTAAAATAAAAATAGCAATAATGAAGGAACATGTTTTAATGGGTTAATTTAAAGGCAAAAGTACATTGTACTATAGCAAATAGATCTAATTTGAAAAAGTAAGTTTTTATTGAAATATATTAATAAATGCACGTGAACCTTTTTTTTATTCAGTTAAAGAAGAAACTCCTTTAAAAAAAGTTGACAACAACCTTAAGCTATTTCAAACTTGAATTATTAATATCCCGATCTCAGTTTCTAAAATAACTATCAAAAAAATGCCAGGAAAGACTAAAAAGAAATTATCGAAGTACGAAAAGTATTTGCGACATAAAAATATTGCAATTGATTGGGTTCGGAATAACCTGAAGGAAATAATAAAAGGCGATGTCGATCATGAGACTGCCCTTTACATGGCGTCTGTGCTAGATTATGCAATTGCTGAAGTGGTGGAAGTTTCAAATGAAATAGCTAATGCAAGACATTCACCTTCTGGAGTGATTGAAGTCGAAGATATAAAAGCCACTTTGGATTTGGACTTGGAACTCCACCAGTTGTTTGAAACCTGTATGATAATATATGAAATGTGGAGATATTATGACAGTATGTAATTTTGCATAAGTAACTTTCCTCATGTTGAAATATTCTATACATCCAAACAATGTGTTTTCGAGTTATTAAAATATTTAATTGTATAAAGAATGTAAAAAATAGACAAAAAATAATAATTGAAGGATTTATATTTTTTCTCTAAAATAAATCTCAGTGGCTAATTTTTTGTGTGTCAAGCCAGTTTTACTAATAAAATCCTAGTTGAACTCATTGACTTTTTTGGCGCTAAAATTTTTCGCCAGCGCCTGCTAATTCAACCATTGAGCAAAGAATAACCAATGTCCTAAAAGTGGGTACGAAAGCTGGTCCGGCTAGGGTCACCATTTCCTGCTATTTGGCAGAATTGCCGGTACTTCCGTATTATCGCAACAATCGCCAACTCTATTAATGACTTACCAAGTTGGCAACCCTGATTTTATATGTGTCATACGCGCTGAATTGGTGTGCTTCGTTTCATATAGTGTCGCCAATAGGTTGCGGTAATACTTACCGAATTGCCAACTTGGCGCTAAAATGCTAAAATTTTGTGCCAAATGTTCTTCACCAAATCAGTTGGTTTAACGTTGTCTCTCTGGCTTCTCTTGTTACGTGGTGATCGTTATTCAAATGCAAGAAAAGTCCATGTAATTAATAGATATACTCTCGTAATTAATTCTGTATGTTGTAAAATATTTAAGTAATAAGAGACAATTCACACACTTATAAAGCGCATCTTACTAACTAAGTATTGTTCAGTGGTAGAATGCTCTAACTATAAATAAATTCTACTAAACTAAATTCATGACCAGCCAGATAGTTTTTATGCTTTTAATGACATTTTATATACATATTTACAAAGCTTAGTGAGTTCTGCTATTAATTCTAAATACTATCAACTACTAGTAAACGAAGCAAACATCGTCTTAGCAAAACTAGGGCAGAACTGGCTCGGAAGCGAAACAAAAGCATATTTTACACATACAGAGAAAGTGGGAGCGCCACTTATAGGGCTTTTCGCCACAAGTTAAAATCCAATAGCCCAGAATCAAATTTCACATAGCATTACATATCAGTAATCATGTCAGCTTAATGAAACGCATAATCACTGTCAAGCTTTTAACTAACTCAATTGTTGCTTCCCTGCATCGTTGTTGCATAAGCCGCGAGGAACATTCCAAGCCTTTCTGAAGCTTTCTGCTCAGATAAGCGGTCTATTTAAAGAATTTAAGAACCGAAGCGAAATGTTCCTTGCGAATGAAACGAATGAGTGTGCAGAATTCTTAGAAACTGATCAGTCCATATTACTCAACGAAGACACAAATTTGAGTATAGTAATGTTTAATTAGACTGAACTTGCCGTAATGCGGCCTACATTCTACAAATCAAGTTACACACTGACAATATTTACATTTTAGATACTGAGGTGCGCACAGCAGCGCCCTCGCATGGCCAATATTTCGGTACAATCTAAGTATTCTAACTTTTACTGGAAGCGTTTTTGTTTGTCACAGCAGCTTCTGGTGACCAAATTTTTTATCAAGGCTATTTTTCCTCATTAATTATTATTAAAAGAGTAATCTCTCAGCAGCCTGCAAACGGTTTTTCCTGCCGAATACCCTTTCGACGCAGAAGCCAATAGAATGCGAAATTTCCGTAGCAATCTTTATAAAAGTATGCGGCTGAAGAAAAATTTGCATACTTCAGAAATTAGGCGATTTCATAACGATAACGATTACTAGAGTGATTTAAATCTGCCAAACAGTTTATTTGGGTACCCTGATTAATTGAAATCATGAATACTTACGGACAGGTAGCGAGTTCTTTGTCCTTGATTGCTTTATAAAAACGCTTTACACGAGTTTTTCAAAAAAATTTGTTTGAATTTTAAAAGTTATTATTTTAAAAAGCATCATGTTCGATTATTCGAATTTATGTATGATGCTCATGGAAAAATCCTTGTTGTGTTCATAACATTGGTAACGGGGGGTGGAGAAAAGATGCCAAATGGCGCCAACAACTTATTTTTTTATATTGGGCTTTCCAATGCGACAACAATAATTTGACTATGACTACAGTAGCCGTAGGCTCGTGGTAACTAACTCGTAGTTGGTATTGTCGTGTAGTAGAGGTTTTGAGTCCTGGTGCAGCTGAAGACCTGCTGGACGGCTTATGCGAGTTAAATCTATTGTGACTTCAAGTCCTCGCGTTGATAAGATGTGGAAAACTGGAGAACGGCGTGTCGTTACATGGTCAGGTGTCGTCCCCGTTACATGGTCAACATTCAAACTTACGAGAACCATCGCCAATAACCGTCATGGAGCTCAAAGTGCAAAGTTAATAAAAAGTTAAATCAGACAATAACTCGGTTAAATGTCAGCTGGGTGGCGTAATTGGTTTGGCGCTGACCTTGTGCTCCCAAGTTTACGTGTTCTATCACGACCCAAATTGATAGCATTCATGTCTTATGAGTATGCTGTATGTAAAGGATTTCTAGAGTGCCTGTTTGGCTTGGGTGCTTTCGGCAAAATTAAGTTCATGGTACAGTTTCGCACCGACAAAGCTCAGGTGCCTCTCTCTGAGGAGGAAACTAGGTGTAAAAATTAAATTATGGCAATTGATATCTACATATATGGTGGCACACTAAAAAGTGATACCAGCTCTCGGGCAATGCATTAGGTCTGCAACAGTGATTATCTATCCGTAAACCCAACAGGAAAAAAGAAAAAATAACTCGGTTAGTTTCTCAACACATATATTCTTATATATCGCCAAATTGGCGATGAATGTAGATGTGCACTAAAATGAGATCCAACCGCTGCTTCCATTTACATCGCATTAAATATTTAGGAGTTAATGAAATTTTTATGTTTAATTGTACCACAAAAAAAGAATAATTGAACACTAATTGGATTTCAAATCAAATTATCATTTGCTTATTTGTATTAAAAGGCTTAACCGTAATGTCGCATTGTTTTTTTTAAAATTTATATTCAGAAATTTGTTTATTAATACTTAACATTGACATAATTTTTTTTACAGTTTAGTTTACGTTTTAATAGGTCAGTTTCATTTTGAATATATTACTAATATTTTATTTCTCTCAGCTGTAAATTGCTTTTTTTTAATCTATTTTCTCTTTCCAAATTAATATTTTAATAATACAAAGAAAAATATATTTATAATATATAAATGATTCTTTAATACATACATAAAAACAGCTTAGTTCCATTGTTTTCTGAGTAATGACTTTATATCGAAATTTTCCAACTCAATTAGTTGTAAAATATCATATGTTTTGAAACTATTAAGATTCATTGAAGGTGACAAATTACTTAAATATGTAGAAGAGGCTTACAGAGGATTATGAAAAATTTGAAGTAATAATTGTTTAAGTGTAAGTATCATGTAGCGGGAAAAAATGCCGCATGACTTTTTTCCACTATCCTTCAAACCCTTTCTTTAATAATTTGCAATGCCTGTATGCTACTGGACATGAATATCTGTGTCTAGAAAGAAAAAAAAAAAAAAAAAAAAAAAAAAAAAAAAAAAAAAAAAAAAAAAAAAAAAAAAAAAAAAAAAAAAAAAAAAAAATAGTAAACACTGCTGACTACCGTAAATGCAACACCAAGAAAGACAAGAGATAGCGCAACAAAATTTATTTTGTAGATAACATGTTGACCAAGTATCAAATGATTAAATTTATAGACTTCTGTGAAGTGTGGTTCCTGCCAGAATCAGTAGCCAGAGTAGCCGCCATTGTTGGAGATCACCGCTGCCACACGCCTCGGCATTGATTCAAAGAGACTTTGGATGTGTTCTTGGGGTACAGCAGACCAAGCAGCTTCCACACGTTGCCAAAGTTGATCTGGTGTGGCAGCTGGGGGTGTAATCTGGGTCAATCGTTGAGCAACCATGGACCACATGTTTTCTATCGGCGAAAGATCCGGAGAGCGAGTCGACCAGGGAAGCAATTCAATCTGGTGATTAACGAAGAACATTTGAAGAATGCGTGTCACGTGTAGACGCGCATTATCCTGCTGAAATATGGTTGTGGTCATGCCCTGTTAGGTAAGGAAGGACAACTGGCTCCAATACCTCGGAGATGTAGCGCTGGCCGTTTAAAGTATCGGAAATGTGTACTAGAGGAGTGCGAGAGTGATATCCAATACCGCCCCATGCCATAATACCCGGTGCAGGACCAGTGTGGCGGTGCATAACGCAGCTCTTCAGCATCCTCTCTCCACGGTGTCTCCAGACTCGAATCCGACCATCGTGGGGTTGCAGACAGATGCGTGACTCGTCAGTAAAGACAACTTCATTCCATTCTGCCGCCCACACCCTTCTTTCATCGCACCATTGGCGGCGGAGACGTCTGTGGTTCTGCGTCAAGGGTAGACCAAGCAATGGACGTCTTGCGGACAGACCACTCTGCTGTAAACGGCGTCGAATGGTACGCGCAGACACTGAATGATGCGTTACAGACTCAATGTGCTGTGCTATGGTTCGTGATGTGACTGAGCGATCCGTCACTGCCATGCGCACATTTGCCTGTCCTCACGTGAAGTGGTGCACTGAGGTGGATGCGATCGACCACGTCGGTCCGTCGTACCCTCCTGCATCCAACGGTCACATATCCGCTTACAGTTGTTGGTTTCGTCCAACACGACTACCGATTTCCTGAAAGATAATCCACAATCTCGGTAGGCCACTATCCTTCCTCTGTCGAACTCGGATACTTGATCAAAAGCTGATCGCTGTTTTCTACGAGACATAACTGATCGTTTTTTGAAAAAACCACAAGAAAAACACAATTGCCGAACTTGAAATCGTCGAAATCTCCAAGCCTTAAATAGCGCATTGAGGTGGCGCCACAGGCGTGCGTGATGTGTGTCTGCTCTGAAATTCTAATAATTTGTATATCTCATCTCCTCTAATGCATGTTGTAAATTTCATGTTATTTGCGTGCTTCCTTCAGGGTGTTGCATTTACGGTGGCCAGCAGTGTATTTTATGCTTAACACGTTAAAGCGGATTTGGCGAATGTCACGTGCGGAAAAGCTACAATCAGGTAATCTTTAACAGTGATACTGGATTGACATTTGTCATCAGAACAACAAGAGAAATACGATCATTTGACAAACAAAAGAGTATTTTAAATTGATCAAATCTTGAATTTTCTGAAAAATCAAGAAATTAAAATAATTAAATTTTAAAGCCCTTTTTAAATCTTTTCCCTATTTTACCTGTTACTTTTGTAGCTCGAATTCCTTCTTTTTAAAATTTTTATTCAATTTTTTGTAGCATTGATTTATTACATTTCATTAAAATATAATCAATTACAATCTTGATTTTTATTGCAGTTCATATACGAAAGATCACTAAGCATTTGTCGAAATAATAGAACTATACCAAATTTTATTAAAAACAGGTTTAAGAAGGAATAAGTCGTAAAAAATGTGTTCATTTTTAAAAATCATCTACTTATTTTTAATAAAAACTTATTGTATTGTGAACAGTATGTGTGCTAAATAACATTTAATATTTGACTTCATTAGTTATTTCACATATCCCACTCTTCAAAGATGTATTCCGCAGCTATTCAGATCGTAAATTTTCATCGAATTGCATTTCAAATTTGTAAGCTTCCTTTTTAAGTATATCTTTCGAACAAATTTAATTTTTCAAGAAAAAAAAATGGTAAATATCAGTCAAAAGTTTTATATTCCCATTACTTATAATAAATAAGAACATTATACACAGATCAAGTGCAGTTAATATTTGAAACGCGTGATGAGTGTGAAAAGGAATTTTTCAAATGCTTTTAAATATTTTATTTTCCAAGGATCTGTAACATAAAGTTCTGTTATTTCGTCTTTTTTATGCTTATTCTATTGAATATATATTTTACAGATGAATTATTAAAGAGTTTGCAAACGCCAATACTGGCGCCAAATAATGTAGCAATGATACTATTGCATAACAAACAACGTTATTTTTAAGTAAATACACTGTTGCTCGTTACAATATGCTACACCAAAACAGAAAACAAATAAGATAATCTCATTTAATGTACATTTATATACAGTATATTAAAAGAAAGACACAGAAATACATTTACAGCTGTTTTGGAGTACACAGCTTTCACAATTAACAGTATCAGATGAGCACTGAATCCAAACGAGTTTATATAGTGATAGATACACACACAAGCACATCATTCCATACTCTTTCAATTCTATGTCAGAGGTTTTGATGGTAATGACTGGCAAGTGATGACGTACCAGTCTCTTGGCAACACATTATCATAATGAATGACACATATGGACAGAACAATGGTCTATATCGAAGAAAACCAGGACAGCATGGGGCATCATATGACCATGTACAGTCTTATTGAAAAGTATTGATACGGAGAACTCAAAAATTAGGCAAAGCAACGGACCTTAACACATCGGAATGCATGTCTGTCCTAGGGGACGGCTGTATAAACAAGAGATGACCGAGAAATGTATTAAATAGTACCCTATGCATTATTTCAAGCGATCCGTATAATAATGACGAACGCAAATTGTAAATTGCGTTCTCCACAGAGTCTGTTACAATGTCCTACAAATGATTAAAGTTACTGACTCGGAGCGTGTGACGTAGCTGTACGATTTTTGAAGGCTTTGTTTATTGACCAGCAGACGCTGGAATCTCTCATAGTTTTCCCTTTAGACATCCTAGACGGAGAGCCGCTCCTTTTAAAACGATCGCATTCATTAGTTAAATTTACATTCAAAAAAAGGCATAAATACTACCATAAAAGATAGTAAATATAAATTAAACAAAATAGTGAAAATTTTATTCAATTTATTTATTGTTCTATTTTCATATCTATACCTGTCAGTCCATTTAATTTTAGATTGAATTATTCGTGACGGATTGATCATTCGATTTTTTCGTGGTGTTCTTTCAGATTGTACTTCTTAAGTAAGATTATCGTTCAATAACTCGATAAGAGCATTGTTTTATTACGCGTATTTTCAGAAAAATATTTGTTTGTCCATAACATCGGTTTTTGTATTTTTTTTCGGATGGTTTATGGCCTCGCTAAAGCTGAAAATCTTTATATTTCCTGTCGTAAAATCTTAATTTAAATGAACCAGATCAAAAGCATATCTACATTGCATCATATCTACCCTGCGAATGCGTATTCACAGGCCCGTCATAGTGGTAAATCTTCTATTGACACAACAGTCCTGGGTTGACCAAGGCTGTCTCAAGAACCCCTCTTCCATTCCGATCTCCGCCTAGCAATATTTCGCCAATTAGTCACTCTTAAAACTTTAAAATCGTCCTCCACACAATCAACCCATCTCAATTTCGGTCTACCCTTAGTTCTAGTTCCAATAGGTTTGTAATTGAAAATTCTGAATGTCAAGGATGAGGAGTCCGTACGGCAGGTGTGGCCCGCAAACCTCAAACTACCGATCTTGATGGTTTTAAAGGCACATCTGCTTCCTTAAATAGCTTAGCGGTAAATACGAAATAAATTTTTGGTCGTACAAAGGAAGGAAATATCGGTTCAAACAAAAATTTTCTAACTGTATCAGCGAGCCACAAAAATAAAAAAAAATAAAAAAAAACACGTTTAACGGGTTATTATTTGTCCACCCCTGTGCTAGAAACATCGATTTCATTTTCGCGTGAGGGGTATGGGATCACAATCTACGGAAGTAGCAACACAGGGGAATGATAAACCTTAATCCTCCGGTAGACCACGATCAAATTCTGATACCGTGCTGATCGAAAATCCTTTCTTACGCGAATGCGACTTTCAAATTAGAAACCCGTAGTATTCATTTCTTTCTTTTAGACCGCAGCTGACGTTATTACTACCTACGCTGTTTAAAAGCACTGAGATGCTGTTGATTCGCATACCTCAGCATGCTTTATTTTTCAAAAAAATTTAATGAGAGAGATTTTGCGTACCACCTTCTAGGTGTAACGATTTTAATGACCCTTGGTGTACATTGTTACATTTGCCTCAAAATTGCAATTAACAGAAAAGTGACTGCTTTTTCAATAAGTGAAACTTAACATTCTTTTGTTGATATTTATGGTTATTATTCTTATATTTATAGACGAACTTCTTGTGTTTTAAAGCAGTTTATAATGCATCATTAAAATATACTTTTGCCTATTTATTAAATTTTTAAAAAAATGTATGAACCAACAATAAATTATTTTTCATAACAGTGTTAAAAATATTTTGTACAGCAAGAAAAAAAACCTACGAAATTATTTTAAAGCGAAAAATTTATTACTCTTAATATAGATCTTTCAATGGGTTCAAATTCATGAAGGTCACTTGATAAAAACGAACACGTGTTCTCCATCGAATTCAAAACAGACATTAAACAAATTGTACTTGTTCAGTTTTGGATAAAACTTAAATAAAAAAATTTTAAAACTTAGATAAAATTTCAGATTTTATATAATTGGGTAAAAATGTTAAAATGTCATAAAAAAAAAATACCTACAAAAAAATTTTAGAATTAAAAAAAATTATATTTTATACTCGTATTTTTAAATAAAATGCATTTTGTATACCTATGTACGTTGTTATTGTTAAGAAATATGTACTTTTAAGCAAAAAGTTGGCAGCACATGAACCGATTAATTGGAAACACATGATTACTCGTGTGACTATGACGTCATATGAATTTTTGAATTGATTGGCTAGAAACACGTGGTTGTCTTTACCATGTGACTTTGATGTCACATGAATTTAGCCTATTGATAAAAATATGTTGGAAAACCAGATTTTATTTAAAAAATTGTTTCCTTCTGCCGTTCTATTCCAAAGAGCCCAAAGATCAATGAGTGGACACAAATATGCTTTAGTTAATAATATTCAAATCATGAATATCAGTTATTGTGATAATAGTAAGTGTTTGAACAATTAATAAAAAATAAGGAAGAATTTTACGTTAGATAGTTACACAAATAAATCAACGATTAAAACTTGTATCGCATCAGTGCAATATAAGCAAACAAAATTAAATTATTATTAATTTTTCTCTATTTCCCCATAACAATATCAAATGTATAGAAATATGTGTCTTAAAATTTTCATATGTATAGCGTGGAATGTTATTTTCTTTCAAGTCATTCTAAATCTCTGTAGCCTTTGGATTTGAACAAGTTAGTGAATATCTGTTATAGAGTAGTGTACAAAAAAATCCTGCAAGAAAAAATACAATCCCCAAGAAATAAATCCGAGCTTTGTGACCTTGAAGTAAATGCATCACGTTGTCGAGAATGTGACAGGGTTCCCACATGTGTGTAGTTTCATTAGGAACCATCTTTTTTTTCTTTCTTTTCCTACACGAGGAGGAAATAGAGAGGTCTTACCTCCCATGGTTAAAGATCATGATCTAAATATGTGGTTTCTAGAAACTCATTTGCTTTTGGGTTTCTGTCTCCTATTATAAAGGCATTCGGAAGTCTAATTGAAATCGCAAATATGAAGATGGATGGCGAATTACTTGGTACTACGCCAAGTTTTGTCGCCAACCAATTTCACGCCTTATTTTACTTTTGAATGATGGCAATTAGCGTACAATTTCATACTCGGGAATTTACATCACTTTAAAGTTAAGATTATTACCTGTATCAGGTTGAAAGAGGTGTGTGTGTGAATTAATATTCATACAAACACGATTTTATAGCACTCACGCAAATACGATAATTTTGACGAATCATGCGCACCTTTTTTTATGAAGAAATTTGAATTGAACTTGGGCATCGCTTTTATATTTGGAGGACTAGAAATAGTCTATGAGTAAATTATTAAAGCATGGAATGAAATTACAACTCACGTAAGGAAAAATCATTTAAAAAATATAGTATACCTAGGAATCTACATGGATTGGAAAATTATTTATTTATAGCCTTGCGAAAAAGTGATGGTGAAAGAATGAAATAGGATTCCATGATGTGCATGCAGATGTAACGCAAGACGATTATACCGCTTTTTTCATGTGAATAATGAAAGTTCATTAGACATGTCATTTCTTTTGAACAAACTGTACTTAGGGGATGCAAGAAGAAATTTACTTTTTTGATCATATCTTTTCTTTACTTTTGAAATTATCCTTTTTATATCCGGCAAATAACGTTAACTTGTAAATTTTGATCCTAATTTTCGTGTTAAGAGAGCACGTTATTCGCCGGATTATACGGTAATACTTTTACTTCCTAACTTTAAAAGCTGATTATAATTATCTTCTGATAAATTTGATTTGTTTGTAATAATCTTCTCTTGGCAAATGGTGGGCTACAAATAAGAAAAGGCAATTCATTTAAAAAGTAATGGCATAAAAAAAGAAGAGAAAAACATATATCTGGATTTCTAATTTTGTATGCGATGATCAAAATTTCATTATTAGTTTTCTCTATGATGCGTTTTCTCTAAGATGAAATATTTTTAATTCAGGCAAATCTATCAAAAAAAAAAGCTTATCGTATTTTTGAATTTATTTTACTTTTAGAAACGTTAATACCTGTCATGTTGCTCACTTATTCACATATAAAGGAAGCTAGACTATACATTTATTATCTTAATATCCTGTAATATATCACTTTAACAATCGATTTTTATTATAGAAGTAAAATATAATTTTATATAGTAGCTAGAGAGTTGTTCTAAAAGCTATAAAAGGGAAATGAAACTCCATTTTTTTAAATGTGAATTATCTCAAATTTCGGCCATTTCTCACTTTTTACATACATATATCCTATTACAGTACGAATAAAACTAACCAGTATATTACGATCATTTGTCTTTTACAAGTCATCTTAATGCATTAAAGAAAGTTAAAACTTGCTTCAGACTTTTTAAGGTTAGTGATTCTGATGAAAAATATTAAAATATTTTTAAACGTACTTTCTGTAAAAGGAAATTTTAGAAAAAAATCGGAAACAAACCTATTCCTATTATTAAAGAAAAATACAGGGGGAGAGAACAAATGGAAGGACTTGATTTTAAAAAAATCATATTATCGAAACTGCTGTAATTAACATATCACTGTTTGTGATACATAAATGAAAAGAGAAAATAAATCAAGTATTTTTGTTTTGTTTTGTTACTAATGTTTAATGGTTGTTCTTCCTTTTTACACGGCATGCGTCCAATCTGTAATCCAGTTCGTTCCATACTTTTTGAAGCATCACTATCAATGGTTCGTAATGCTGCACAGATGTTTACTTGATGTCCTCTGTTATTTGTTGTGTCAATTGCAAATGATACGGTTAGGCATTCTGGCTTTTCTGGAGCGTCCCATGCTTACAGGCGGCAACTCTCCTAGACTTCTGTGGACTTCGAACAAAACTCTGCCTCACACTCGGCTGGCGTCTGCTTCCTTTAAACACAAGCAACCTTTTTTCTCACATTGATGATGCCATTTCACAATGCTGTTGTTGGTTGGTGCTTTTTTTCACGTAGAGGGGGGTTTCTAAATGCACGTGGCACCGAAATAACTAACTAACGTGCATACACTAAAACGCAAAAACTCTTCTCTGTCATTGTTGCCATGTTTAGATATCAATCCCAGTAATCTTGAAAGTGCTGTTGATCACTCGTAGAGAAAAAAACTTGGTATATTTCTCTTTATATTCATGTACAGTAGAACGTCGTTTATCTGAACGTTTGTTATCCGAAACGTCAAATATCCGAACCAAAATCCCGATACGCTTTCGAACAGTGCTAAACTCAACAGTTGTTTCGCGTGAGGCCAAAAGTGACAGGAAAATCCAAGGTGAGGAATATTTGGAGAATTTCAGTTGTGTGATTTGGTAAACATCTGCGCGGAATATTAGATCAGTTTGTTTCCAAGTGAGAGGGTGTATACGTGATGTTTTGTTGAGTTTTTTTATGTAGAAACCTGGATGGCATGCGATGCAGAAGACTGTGGATTTCAAATTCTAAATGATGACGAGATAGTGACTTCCGTGCAAGAAGAATCCGACCCTGTCGATGATTGAACGGATGAAGACGAGGACAACAACAATGAAAGTAGCAAATGCTGACGCGTTTCTACGTTAGAGACAGCTATGGAGTGGTACAAACAACAATCAGAGTGCTGTCCTACTCAACTACTGCTGATGAAGAGAATCAGAGACCTTGCAGCGAAAAAACGAAGGTGTACAATGGTACAGCAAAATATAAGTAATTCTTTTCCACAATAAAGGTAAAATTCGACATTTTGCACCTATTTTGCTTTTTCTTCAACCACGTTTCCCGCACGTGATGATTTTCGATACTCGTAATAGTGTCCGGTTTCATATGCCGCATGGATCGCATTCGGTTTTCGGTTATCCGAACAATCGCGTATCCGAACAGTGTCCGGTCCCAATTGATTCGGATAAACGACGTTCTACTGAATCACTTATTGTAATATATACAGTAGTTTCGAAAATATGGCTTCTTAAAATCGAGTCCATCATTTGTACTCACCTTATATTATACTTGGACTTTTCAAGACAAATTTTCTTAAAACTTTAAATTAAAATATATATTTTTAAGCTAATATGCAAATGTCTTTATCATTTCATCGCCATAACACAAAGGGAAAAGGGAATTTTTTTTCAATAGGCATGAAAGGAAAATATTAATTTAATTTCATTAATTGACTTCATGAGACAGAATTCATCGATTTCTCTTTCTACGAAGGCGAACAATTTGAGAATTTTAATTAGAAAAACCACGATGTTTCGTAAGAATGAGTTTTCAATAGACGTCGATACTCTTTTTTTTTACGTATTACTTTAAAAAGATTTTTATCTTTATAGATACTGCGACGAAGAACCGCAGAGATGGATCATTTGGATCATTTTCTGTTGTAATTGATTTTTAAACGGTTGCATAAAGCATATAAAACGAAGATAATAGTGAGATAATTCATTTAAAATCATTTGGTCGATCTTTCTTACCTTCACAATTGGGGAAAAAATCTATGCGACTTCCGTCAACTCAGGAAAAAAAATCTCGCCGGTCATCAGAATGAAGAAATAGGGTTTCTTTTGTTACATAATTTGTCGAAAGAGCCGATTTATGATCAACAATTGTCTCTACTGTGACTGAAATGCGATTATGATTGACAGAATTGTTACTCGTCAACTGATGCATGACAGAACATTCTAATCTGTTCGCAAGGTAAGTTCGTGAATAGGAAATTATATTTCATTTGTGAAAATGGTATACACGTTTCATGAAACGTGAGGTATTGAAATTAAAAAAATGAAGGCCATGGAATTAATCTCTCTCCAATTTGAACTGGAGCTCACACAAAAGCTCTGTGTTATTACAGAGAATAACTTCAAGAGTTTAGTATATGGCAGTAGTAGATTCCTGCAGGAAAAGAAAGTCCACGAACTGATCTCTTTAATATTCAGTACCTTAACTACTTCTGTGATACCATCTCTGCTTTAATCAAAAATTAATTTAGCATGCTTAGTAGTTAGCTTCAAAGGCATTTGAGGCACATTGCACAGCACCCAGAAACTAGTTTAAAAGCCTTATAGAAAGAAGCCTTACCAGAAACTAGTTATAGCCTTACTGCCATTTTAAATTCGTGAAAGTAAAGTTAATCTAGCTGAAATACTTGTTTCTTTCATTGCATCGATTTGCATGCAATAAAAAGCATCTGAAAAATGAAAGCCTCTCTGAATTGCATTTTTCCTCTGACATGTGTGTCACTTGACCATGGTTCAAAATTACGAGGTCCGTCGCGAAACGCCCTCGTGTATAGCTGAACAGTGCGACGTTAATATTCACTCACTCCTCTGATATGTGAAAATGCTTCATAAGAGATTTCTTACAATCTAAAAACTCTTATTAAAAAGCATTCAAATAGTCACAAAAATACTTTCGAATATCGGCGAAAACATATAATTTCAAAGAAACCCCGTAATTTTTTTTATTTTTAGATGCATTTTTATTTCTTTCCAATCAGTGCAGTAGTGTAAATTTGAAAAAGAAAGAAGAATTTCTATTGGATTAACATTTAAGCTCGCGAATTCAAAAGATTGGTAAACGGCAGTCTAAAAAGTCTCATACAATAATAGTTTCATTCAACTAGCGCTTTGTCAATGCCTATACAACAATATTCATGACTTTTGTGCGAGAAATTAAACGACTTATCTTGCACTTGAAATACAACTACAGAAATTCAATTCTGTTTTTCAACTACATATAAATGCTTATTAAAACACATATCAAAAATGCTGTTTATATTAACTCCAAATGTGGGACACATTTTCAAATAGAATTGAATTTTGTATATTTTTATAAATTAGGGATATTTACTCGTACACATTACTCAATATACAGCTAATGGCTTATAAAATCTTAGAAATATTCCATAAGTACGTTATTTTCCATTTCATGCATAAAGCTTAAACAGAAAATACAAAGCACATATTATGTTGGCGAAGAAGATTGACGCAAACAGATGTGAGTATACAATGAGACACTGAAAATGCAACATCGGGAAGGAGTGACTAGAAAGTGAAGAAACTCGAAAAATAGAAAGATAAGTGATAACAGAAAAATAAGAGATGTTTCTGCTGAAATGATACTCGTAACATAGAACGAGAACAACGTCAGTTCAGTAGGTAAGGCCACCGAAGACGAAGATCCATGAAGCAACGAGGATAGGCACAGTGAATACGAATGATGTCCTGAGGGATGGGTCTTTATTCCTAGTAAATCATTTGTCACAGTTTTGAATACGACAGTGGCAGAGCATACAAGCACCCAGACATGTTCGATTGGTAAGATATCAAAGCAGAATGGTGGCCAGTGAAGCATCTCTACATCATATAACGTATGCTGGCTGATGCATGCAGTATGTGTGCAGTATAGATGTTATCCTGCTAATAAAAAGCATTGGGTACCCCGAAGAAAGAAGAGTTCCACAAGTTGAAGCTCATCATCCACGTATCGTTGGGTTGTCATAATATCCTAAATACACTCATGGGTCCATAACTTAAGGATAATGAAGTTCAGGCAAAGAAAGAGACAGAAGCAAAACAAATTTGACTTATTTGTAAAGTCTATTTATTAAACAAAAGGTAAAGAGCAAAAAACATGTTTTGCTTATGTTTGACATAATTAATAAAAATTGCAATTTTTACTCCCTGGAGCAAATTTCAAAAAAAAAAAAACCTATTTACAAAAAACAGTATAACATGGTTAGTATGATGGTTAATACGGAGTATGTCTTCCGGGCGATGCAATACAGGCCTTATAACGCCTACGCATTCTGAGTATCAAATTATCAATCTGATCTTGGGGAATATTACACCACTCATCAAGCAATGCCCTCCGAAGTTCCGGTACACAGGTAGGAGGGGGATGACGGGCTGCAATTCGTCGGCCAAGCATATCCCACACATGATCTATTGGATTCAAGTCCGGTGAGTATGCTGGCCAATCCATACGGGTGATATCCTCCGATTGAAGGCATTCGTCTACAGTGTTTGCACGGTGAGGACGGGCGTTGTCATCCATGAACAGAAATTCAGCACCCATGGCGCCCCAAAAGAAACGTACATGTTGTTCCAGAATGACATCCCGATAGATGTGGCCTGTCATCGTTACACTCTGAACATGCAGGTCAGTTCTGGAACCAAAAATAATTCCTCCCCAAACGAGCCATCCTGCACCACCGTAACGGTGTCGTTTAATGGTGTTCTCTTGGTGGTAACGGGTACCTGGCGCTCTCCATATGAAAGTCCGGTGAGAATGAGACTGCAAACTAAACCTAGAATAGTCGGAAAACATCACACAAGACCACTGTTGCGGTGTCCACAATGCATGCTCTCTACTCCAGGTTAATCGCAGGCGACAGTGAGTTGCGGTAAGGGGAACACATCTGACAGGTCTACGAGCATATAGACCAATGTGCCCTAAGCGTCTGTACACGGTCTGCCTTGAAACTGTCGTACCGGTAGCTGAAGAGAGCTGACGAGATAGGTCTGATGCTGTGCTCCGTCTGTTTCTTTTGGCAGTAACTGCCAAATACTAGTCCTCATTCGGCATTGTAACTCGGGGGCCACCTGTTCTGTAACATCTACTCACATTACCATCATCTTGGAATCGTTGCCACAGCCTGGAGATGACACTCTGGGCAATTCCAAGTTCCTGGGATACTTCCAGCTGGGTACGTCCACATTCCTGTCGTCCGATAATGTGGGATTTGAAGAGGGAAAGGAAGTATCACTCTTTTTCTTCTTTCCCGCCGGCCGAAATGATTGACACTCAAACTTTTCTTTTTATTCAAGGATTATTTATTTTTTCATATCCGTTCGAAGCGCCTGTAGTGCGAGCCGCTGATTGGCTGTCATTTTTTTTTATGCAATTGCATGATTTCGAAACGAAATAATTTAGTCAGTCTGTGTTCTGGCTCACGGCATGTAGCCGACGGCTGTGTTGTTTAGCTCTTTAAATGAATGTAAATTGTCCCCTAGATGTTAAAACCAAATAAAATGTTTTTGTTAAACATTTTTGAGAAGTTATTTCTCATGAACTCTCACAATAATTCTACCACGTAAAAAATCATCCAAATACTTCCTTTGTGCCATAACTATGCGGTTATTGCACTGAAAGTCTTTTAAAGCGCTTGTGAACAATTTTACTTCTTTGCCACCATTCCTTATATATCCCTCTCTTACACTCTCGTCATTGTGGCGTACTATCCGCAGATGTAACGATCAACGATGTGCTGATGTCGTTCTGGCCACACCAGCACTCCTCGAACTTACTACACTTTTTTTTGTTTTGTTTCTACCATCTTTGCCATAGATGGGGCACAGTGGATGCTTTTAGGACGGTGTCAGTTGAGATTTGACGTATCGACCAACTGCCATTCTCAACCTATTCATCATGCCTCTTGTAAAACCGTCTGTTAGTTGGAGCTGCCTCCATCATAGTCCAACTGGCAATCTCTACTTTTTTATATTTCCGCCGAGAAAAGAAAAAAAATCCGCAATTATTTCTTAACAGAAATATTGGCACAGATCTCATCCATTCTGCAGATTCTTTCCCTGATATAGTTTTGAACATGAAAGGGAAAGAGAGTTTCAAATTCCTTATCATTTGTATTACTTGGTGAGGAATCCCTACCTGAGAAATTTGATTAACTTCCTGGTCACTCCATTTTGATATTGCATGTTAAATATCACATAGAGTATAAAAGATACTTTCTACATGATAGAGGAGTTAGAGTATAATATGAGCTTTGAAGAGGGATTCTGTCTGAAAAATTTATTCCATTTTATTTTGAGTATATTATTTAACATTACGAGAACACCACCATCTGTCAAAGTATATTCCTATTGACTTATCTAAGAAATTTCTTGACCAAGAAATTAGTAACAACAAAAAGAAAAGCACGATTATTCACTGCTACTGAAAGTAAATTCAATTAAAAGGGGTTCTCTGTAGTCTGATTGGTTGCGTAATGATCTCATAATAAAAGTGTCACGAATTCGGTTTCGTCCAACCGAAAACCGAGGGTTGATGTATGGAAACCAGGGTTGATGTATGGAAATTTTTTTGGGACTTACTGTTCTTATGTGGACTCGAATAGTGTCCTTCTTATTTAACCATTATTCATAATTACAAAGATCATCAATAATAGCTCTGGTGTTGCTTTTAGTTCATCATTAATAATCAATTAGTTATAGTTAGATTTTTAAATATTTTGGGACTTTATCGGTGTATGTGTATGTGTATTATAAGTACCGGAGTCACAACAAGGTGAGTGTAAGGAACAGACTGTGAAAAGAAAAAGGAAAAAAGTGATATACAGTAGAACGTCGTTTATCCGAATCAATTGGGACCGGACACCGTTCGGATACGCGATTGCTCGGATAACCGAATGCGATCCATATATTGCATAATATTGGACATTATACAAATATTGAAAATCATCCCATGCGGGAAACGTGCTTGAAGAGAAAGCAAAATAGGTGCAAAATATCGCAATTTTGCCTTGATTGTGGAAATTAATCACTTATTTTTCGCTGTACAATTGTACACCTTCGTTTTTTCACTGCAAGGTCTCTGGTTCTCTTCAGCAGCAGTAGTTCAGTAGGACAGCACTCTGATTGTTGTTCGTACCACTCCATAGCTGTCTAAAACGCAGAAACGCGTCAGCAATTGATGGCCGCTTGCTACTTTCTTTGTTGTTATCCTCGACTTCATCCGTTTCATCGTAGACAGGGTCAGATTCTTCTTTGCCCGGAAGTCATTATTTAGCATTTGAAATCCACAGTCTTCTGCATCGCATGCCATCCAGGTTTCTACATCAACAAAAGAGCTCGTATACACCCCCTCACTTGGAAACAAACTGGCCTAATATTCCGCGCAGATGTTTACCAAATCGCGCAGCTGAAATTCCCCACACATCTCTCACCTTGGATTTTCCCGTCATTTTTGGCCTCATAGGAAACAACTGTTGAGCATTGCACTGTTCGAAAACGTATCCGGACTTTGGTTCGGATATTTGACGCTCCGGATAATAAACGTTTGGATAAAGGACGTTCGACTGTATGTGCAATTAAAGTGTGATCTAGTACAGGAACAAGCATTAGCTAGACCGAATTTGATCTCACTACTACGATATAAACTATTTTCTATAGCAAGAAGGCTTGATAAAAATTCTAACTTCCCACAAATGGGATTATTTACATAAATATTACAACTTATTTACATAAATAAGTTGAAGAATCTTCTTTTTTTGAGGTTTATAGAGATGCAGCTGTATCGAGATATAGAAAGATCGACAGTAATTTAAGGCCCCCTGATATTTCAGTTCAGGAGGTTCCAAAAAAAACAGTTTAAAGTCGGACAAAGTTCTCACGAAGATTATTGAAACAAAATCAACATTCTTTTCGTGTTCGGTTATAATGAGTAGCAAGAAATGATTTGGGGGGGGGGGTGATTTTGTTGAATTTATTTTGATTAATATTTTAGTTTAAAAAATGATTTGAAAAAAAATAATTTTGATTTGGGGGAACTCTATCATAAAACACAGGCGCGAATTCTCCCATTTCATAGTACAGAGAGATAGCACATGTAGAGAGAGATAAGCATTGGTCAATTCGGTATTAAAATGATTGATTTTTTAAATTTTAATTTATTGTCTAATTTTTGCATCAGAATAAATTTTATTGCCATTGTTACAACAAATTAACTACATTTGTAACAATTTTTAAGAACAGAATCTCTTGCATCTTAATTTTTTTCAATATTTTGGATTCCGTAAATTTTAAGTTTTTAAACACAAGAAAAACCTTTTGTTGAAATTTCAAAATTATATTTCCATTTCCTTATTAACTTTCAAACTCTATAGAAACATATTCTAAACCACTGTAATTTAGGTTCATCTTATCTAAATGTGAAGAAAATTAACGAAACTGTGCTTTTCTGTGTATAATACTCGTTTATTTATTACGTAAAACTTGTGCAACCCTTTGATGAAATACTGCCTTTTTTGCCCTGTATCTTGAAGTATGGGTAGACAAGCATCTGATGTAAAGAGGAAAAAATGTACACTTGTATACGAGTGACAATATTAACAATATAAAATAACAAGGTTCATTTTAGTACACTGCTTTTTAAAAAGAATCTTTAAAAAAGCAGTTGGCAGTAGGGGTTTTTAAAAATTATTTTTAGCATAAGTGAAAGTATATTTGTTGATAATGATTATATATAGTGAAGTAAAAGAAAAGAAATACAGAACAATATTAAATATATTTAACTGTTATGAAAGCTTTTAAATTAGTTGTATCATTCAATTTTTAGAATAACTTATGTCTAATAAATGAAAAATGTATTACTTTCAGTTAAAAATTGACCATAAAAAATTCATAAAACCTATTCGATATTTCTCATATCGTTAATTGATTATTTAATATCTGCTTCTTTTATTTTTTTTTGTTTTGGTATTCTTGCGTGTTTCCTTTTTAAGATATAACAAACCGTGTAAGTAGAGTCTAATGTATAAACATAAATCTTCACATTTGCAACAAAGTAACATACACGCAGTATTTGTGTCCAGAGAAAAACACGTACATTTAATGTATCGCAACACATACTTCTCTGCAGTTTCGCTTCACTAACTAACAAAATACATCAAAAAATATTTCCTCGTGTAACACGCGCATTCGTAGCCGTTCTATTTCTGAGCCATGGGATCGATTCCTCATCCTGCACGTGTCATTTACCGGTGAACTTATTTCGTCAGCTAGCTTCGTTCTCAATCGACACGTGCTTATGACGTCACGAGAAGATCGCGAAGGACAACCATGTCTCACGGTTTCGTTTGTCCAAATGGAATTGTTATATCGAAGACATATTCATCAGTTTGGGTTCCTTGTTAATGACGAAACACAAATGGATGGAATGTTCCAGCGACAATATCATATTTTAATTCTCTCTTCTCATTTTTCAGTTTTGTGGTAATTTTTTTAATTCTTATTTTTATATAAGAGAGATATTTATTAACCCTCTGGACGGAATATCAATTTTTTTGCCGCTCAGTGGAACATCCGTCTGACAGACGGGTACGCAATTTTTCTTGAATTTTATTACCTTATAAGGTATCCAACTACCCTAAAATTGTGAATTTTGTCAAAAATTGACACATTTTTTTTATGATTTTATTTTATGGGCCATCTTATAAACTTTATAAAAATACCACGTTTATCATTTTCCGTTCACTAGAACAAAAACTACAAATGTTTAGTAAAAGCAGATGCCATTACTTTAACCAAGATGTCATACTTTAAAACGCGTTTTACTCGAAATGTGATTTTTTGAAAAAAATCAAACGGGGCCAGCGTTTGCTCAAAAAGTTTTGAAAATAATGAACTGAAATTTTTTGTGTATATTCTGTATAATAGTAGAATCTTTTCAACCTTCAGATAAATCAATCACCGTTTTATTACAAAATTTACAGTCCCTTATCTATATATATACAGGAGAAAAGCGACTCACTGACTGACTGACTAATCACGATATCTCCGGAACTATTCAACCTACAGACTTAAAATTTGATAGACATGTTCCTTTCATAGAGTAGACATCAGCTAAGAACGGATTTTCCGAAATTCGAAACGTAAGGGACGTTACGGGGGGTTAAGGGCGTTATAAATAATTGCTTCCATGTTTAAACTACTTGATGTACAATCTTGAAATTGGGTAAGCGGATTCCTTTCAGAGAGTAGAGATTCGCTACAAAATGAGTTTGGTGAAAATCGACCCGCAAGTGGCATTGCAGGGGCTTAGGGGGCGTTATAGATAATTATATCCATTTTTAAACTATTTGACGCACTGTCTTTAAATTTGATAAATAGATTCCTTTCGTAGAATAATGATCAGTTACAAAACAGGTTTTGTGAAAACAGACTTCTAAGTGGCGTTGTGGGGGATTAAGGGGCGTAATAGATAAATATATTCGTTTTTAAACTACTTCACATACCTGCTTGAAAATTGGTAGGAATGTTTCTTTCATGGAGTAAATATCCGCTACAAAACAGGTTTGGGGAAAATTGACCCCCAAGGGGTGTTGCGGGGGTGGGGGGTTTAAGGGGCGTTATAAATTCCGATTTTTAAGTTATTAGACGTACAGTCTTGAAACTTAGTAAGCAGATTCCTCTCATAGGGTAGAGATACGCTAAAAATGGGTTTCGTGAAAATTGCCCCCAAGTGGCGTTGCGGGACTTAAGGGGCGTTATAGATAATTATTTCCATTTTTAAACTATTAGACGCACAGTCTTTATATTTGATAAATAGATTTCTTTCATAGAGTAGAGATCAGCTATAAGAAGGTTTTGTGAAAACAGACCTCTAAGTGGCGTTGCAGGGGTTTAAGTGGCGTAAGAGATAAATATTTTCGTTTTTAAACTACTTGACCTACCTGCTTGAAAATTGGTAGGAATGTTTCTTTCATGGAGTAAATATCCGCTACAAAACTGGTTTGGAGAAAATTGACCCCCAAGGGGTGTTGCGGGTGTTAAGGGCAGATATAAATAATTTCTATTTTTAAACTATTAGACTCACAGTCTTGAAATTTGGTTAGCAGATTCCTCTTATAGGATAGAAATACACTACAAAATGTGTTTTGTGAAAATCGACCCCTAGGTGGCGTTGCGGGGGTTCAAGGGGCGTTATTGATATTTTTTTTTTGCATTTTTAATTAATTGGACGCACAGTCTTCAAATTTTGCTAAGCAGATTCCTTTCATAGAGTGCAATTCCCCTACAAAATGGGTTTTGTGAAAACAGACCCAGAAGTGGCGTTGCGGGGGCTCAAGTGGCGTTATAGACAATTATCCCCATTTTTAAACTGTTAGACGTACAGTCTTGAAATTTGATAAGCAGATTCCTTTCGTAAAGTAGAGAACCGCTACAAACTGGGTTTCGCGAATATCAACTACCAAGTTTAATTTCGGGAGATTAAGAGGCATAATCGATAAATATTTCCATTTTTAAACTACTTGATCATCCTGCTTGAAAATTGGTAGGCATGTTCCTTTCATGGAATGAGTTCCTCTAACAAAGAGTAGAATGAAAATTGACCCCTAAGGATGTTTGCGAGGGGTCAAGAGGAGTTACAGAAAAAAACTCCTGTTTCCCATATACTTGAAATTTGTTAAGCATGTTTCTTTTGTTGAATAGGGATCCACTAAGAACACATTTTAAGCAAATCAAGTTCTGGGGGGTTGCAAGGGGTTACTGGGACGTATTGAGAAAAGGAAATTACTTTTTTCAAGCTACAAGGACTATAATAATGAAATTTGGTTTGCATTTTTCTTTTGTTGAATTGAAATCCGTTAAGAGTGGTAATTTTGGAAAACGGCTCTCAACGGGATTACCGGGATATTGGTAGAAAAACTTTTTTTTTTTTTTTCTGTTAGATTTAGACTTGAAATTTGGCTTGTATGTTCAATTAACGGAGTAGAGATCCACCGAAAATTGGTTTTCAGGGAATCCACTTGGTTTTTGAGTTACGAACGAGCAAACATCATTCTATACTTCAATTTTAGAGATTTTTAGAAAATACAAATTAGATGAGTTCTGCCCTTTTTTTTATCAACAGGTGACAGTTACAGGTATAAGTATATTTTTCAATTCAATCGAATTCTTAATGCTAAGACTTAGATATCAATAATTTATACATATATATAAGCAGTAAAAATTTATAAAACATTATGAAATACCCAGCGAAGCGGGCGGGTTACGGCTAGTGTGAATATAATCACTGTTTTTTTCAGCATTTTCATATAGTAACCGAGATAAAGTGCTCTAGTTTTTGTAAAAAAGAAAATATCCTTATCCTGAGGTCATTTCAAAATTGAGTAATATAGCAACACATGAGATTGAAAAAAATTGAAAATTTGTTCATAAACTTTTGGTACAGAATGGGCCGCGTTTATGCTTTTTTTTTTTTTTTAATTTTTACCTATTTTTTCCCATTTTAGTAATAATAATTTCTTTTTCTCTTCTTAATTTTAGCACATTTTTCTTAAAATGCGCTAAACAATTCTAAAAATAATAAAAAAAAATCCCCATATCTCCTTTTTTTTAAAAAAAAAAGTTGTCGCAAACAGTCGGATACCTTAAGGACTGTTTTAAATGTCCTTATCACTCGTGAAAATGAGTATGACTCAAATAAGATGTATGGAGCGAAATCAAGTACAACTTTTATTTCAAAATATAATACATAAAGATAATTTAATTAAAAACATGAAACATATAAACGAAAATACAATTTTTAATATTTAAGTCTCTCAATGAGGCACACTTATTAATATATTTTTTCCCTAGAACTGTGACTAGTATTTTTATAAAAACTGATTAGAAATTATTTTTATTCATGTAAAAATAATTAAAAGTGATCATACGAAAACGAAAAAAACTAAGAATATCCGTCTGATAGACGGTGATTCATAAAAAAATCGCGCATATCGCAAGTGGAAAAAAATCACCACCACGTGATCCTCTCCCTGGGTACAGTCAAGGCAGCCCAAACCCCAAATCACAACACAGCGTTATCTACAGGCATCAAAGCAAATCATCCCCGTCTGAGTGAGTGAGTGAATATTAACGTCCCACTGTTCAGCTACACGAGGGCTTTTGGGGACGGTCCGCGTAATTTTGAGCCATGGTCAAGTGATGCGGACGACACCTGAGCTGGCACCCCTTCTCCTAACTACCACACCAACGGGAGGACGTTTGAGCTCTCGACAGATTAACGTGCATCGCTCCCCTACACGGCGAGTCTTCAATGGTACTGGGATCGAACTCATGACGCGCTAGCCACGATCTGATGCCTAGACCACTTGGCTACCGCGGCCACACCACATAATTCAGAAATAAATGAAATGAACTTTAAAATTTGTTTCTTTTTAAAATTTTGTAACACTGTACCAGGAGTTGGCAACCTTTTAGCTCTGGCATACCAAACCAATTTACCAATATGATTCAGCTTGCAACACAGTAGGACAAATTTGAAACATTTCGATTACTGCAATAATGCATCTAGAGTTAGAGAATAGAGGTCAATAATATAGGTTTATAATTTTATCATGTTTTAATTTTGCATCATTTAAAGATATTTCTTAACATAAAAATAAACAACATAAAATGTATTTATTTCTTCAACAAAAAATAATGTAATAAAATTGTACATATATTAAGTTATGTTTTTTAAATAAGAAATAGGAAAAAATAAAATATAAGCATTTCCCTTCATTGTAGTTAAATCAAAAAATAAATAAAAATTTTAATGAGAAGCTAGCTTTCTAACCACTCTACTTTGATATCGCAAAATCAAAGGCATATTTTGTGACCTTCAATTTGACACGATTCTGAGCATTCAGTTGTTAAATACTATCTTTGCGAACTCGAAATATATTTCATACCAGGAAAGAGAATTTGCTTATAGATATGTAAAACCAAAAGCGAAAAGCAGAGTACACGCAATTTTTCTCCCTTTAAACAGTTAAATCTCTCCAACAATGACACTCAATAATTTACAAAATAGCTGTAAATTTACTTTTGGAGTTATCTTTCAAATTTTTCCAGAATCCCGTAAATGTCCGTAATTCTGAAGATGACTATCAAAGAAGGTCCCATTATAAATTTAACAACTTCTATCCACTCAAATATTGACAAATTTGTGGAGTAGCGCACAGTGCCACTAAGAATTGTACTGCGTGCCACATGAGGCACGCGTGCATAGGTTGCCAACCCCTGTTGTGTACTCTGGTATAAAATATAAATGCAATTAATAATTATCATAATAATTAATAATGCTTAAATGCAATTAATGATGAGTGGTCTTTCACCATCGGTTGCCTCCACCAGCACAGAACATGGGAGCACAGCCCTATTCCTCTGGTCAGAAAACGCAAACCAACCGGGTGTAAGAAAACAAACATTAGAAGTCTTAACTAAATCAGAGAGGAGAGCAACTATGCGGGAAAAGGTCCAAGGAAAGATAGGAAAGGTGGGTAAGGTCAAAACAAATAGCAAGAAACCTTCGAAGAAACACAAGAAAGAGACGTGTCAGTTTGTCATCCTCAAGCAAAGAAATTATTCTAGATACCAGTAATGACAGTTTTGATGAGAATAATATGGATGATTTTTGTGCTGTGTATAAAGGGTACATTTATGGTAAAAAAAAGGTCCCAAATGTGACTGAATTCAGTGCATCGAATGCAACAAAAGGTTGCACGAAGAATGCAATAATAATCATTTGCACTGAGTGAAATGTTGTGTAGACTGTCATTCGAACCTGTACTGTTATTATTTTTAGCAAGCTAATTATGAAAGATTTTTTTTGTTTTTGTTTTTCTGTAGTTATTGTTACTTCATATTTAATTTTGTAATTTTTGCTTTATTTTTTTTTATTTAATGTGGTATTGTTGCATCTTACTCCATGAGTGGTGCCATCTTTCCCTATTTTGGGGGAAGATGCCAAAATTAAATGAATTTCTTTAACATTAAATTTCTTATTTATTTTCATACTAAGAAGAAAATTAACTTGTATACATAACCAATTAAATATTGAAAAATAAAGTGCATTTTTTTTCACTGACTTGTCATTTCAATTTCCAATGTACTAATCGAAAAATCCTTAAATGTGGCACTTCTTCCGATTTACCTTATTTATAAGAATTTCAGAAATAACTATTTTTTATCACATAAACATTAAGCGTTTGGTTAGCACAGTTAAAATATTTTTTATATAAAAAAATTTCATCACTAATTTTAGCGTTTTTTTTTTTAAAAAATCTAACATGGAAAAGTATTATAGAGAAAAATGTCAAAAGATTATTTTCTACATTTGTTCATCGTTTATTTTTTAATAGTTCCACAAAAAAACACATCCTAATATATAATTTCTTTCTATTTTTGAAACGATAGAAGAATTAGCTTATATAAATCCAAACCAAATTCTATTCCAAACGAAAATGCCAACAGAAAGAGAAACACTTTTACTGAAAACGATAATTTATCTTAAAATAACCCACTACGTTCAGAACCATGACTTTACAAAAACGTACAAATAAATATTTTTTTTAATATTTACTTGTCACCTGAATTAGAATATACATATAAAATTATTTTTAAGCATTATTACTAATAAAAAATTCTAAAATATATTTTCCCCAAAAAATGAAGAAAAAAAATGACCTTATTTTACGAAACAATTTTTTATGAGAAAAATCTTTCTGTAATTGTACTATTTTAACAAAATAAAGTTAAGACTTTTTTACAGAGTCTGAACTAAAGTTTTTGAAGAATTCGCATTATTTTCAATTAGTATCAATTTAAATAGTTACCGGTCTATTTTGTTAACGTTTATCTACTCTCTATATATACACTGGTGTGCAAAAATTAAGGACGAAGTCGAAAAATTAGCATATCAGCTGAACGAAGAGGCAGAGCGGACAGAAAGACCAATCAGGAGATTAAGTAGGGTGATGTACGGTAGCACATGCGCAGATATGCAGGTAGACGTAATGGGGGAGTGTCTGAGTAGTAAAGCATGTTGTCGGTGTAAGATTAGTATTTCTGGCAAAGAGATTGCACACCGTATAGCAGTTAAAATCACACCGAGTTGCTGCCTCAGCGAGAAATGGCGAATAATCAATCTGTTAGACGACATCTGGATGCTTTTACCCGAGGTTGAATCATTGGGAAGTTGGAGGAAGGTCGCAGTGTGACAAGTGGGGCTGCAGAGTTCGGAATTGCTCACAGTATCGTTTCACGACTTTGGAGACAATTTCAAACTACAGGAACAGCTATCCGGGGTTCAGTAGTGGTCGTCCACGAGGAACCGCACCCGCAGATGACCGGTATATTGCCTTACAGGCCAGAAGAAACAGGCGGCAGACAGCGGGAGAAATCGCTAGACACACGACACAGGCGACTGGACGACCAATATCGCGTTTTACCGTGGCCAGAAGACTGCACGGTGGTGGTCTGTTTGCACGACGCCCTGTACGGTGTGTACCTTAACGCCTGCCCATCGGAGAAGGAGTTCTCTGTGGTGCCGGGAACACCGGAATTGGAGAGACAGTGAATGGGTTCGAGTACTCTTTACAGATGAGAGCAGATTCAGTCTGAGTAGCGATTCTCATCGCATACTCATCTGGAGAGAGCGGGGAAACCGCAATCATCCCTCGAAAATCATTGAAAGGGACAGGTATGGAGGTGGCGGTGTTCTCGTTTGGAGAGGCATCATGCTTGGTAGTCGTACAGACCTTCACATCTTCGACGCAGGTTCAGTCAACACGGACCCGTTATTGAAACGAGATTCTTCTTCCATATGTGCGTCTTTTTAGAGGCGCTATGGGTCCGCAGTTCCTTTTCATGGACGACAATGCACCATATCATAGCACAGTAGCTGCCGAACAGCTCTTAGAGAGTGAGGATATTGAACATATGGATTGGCCGGCACGATCTCCGGATCTCAATCCCATCGAGCATGTATGGGATTTTCTAGGCAGACGCTTGGCAGCTCGTAACTTACCACCAGTAACGATTCCGGAGCTTCGATTGGAGCTGCAAGACGAATGGGCAGCAATGCCTCAACAACTCATTGACACCCTCATTCTCAGCATGGGCAGACGCTGTGAAACCTGCCTAGCAGTCAGGGGAGATCATATCCCCTACTAAAGACCGGATATTTCTTGCTGGACACCCATCACAGGGATGTTTCGGCCTTCAGTCGCATTGCGCTCCATGCTACTTTTTCAATAAAGCTTCTTTTTATCCCTCTGATTTCTCTTTTAGTAAGTGTTGCTTACATTACTCATGTCCTTACGTATTGGGATCTTACGGTATTAAATGTGTTGATTTGGAATGCTTTTTTACAAAGTTATATTGAAAAAACCGTCTCGTCCTTAATTTTTGCACACCAGTGTATATCTGATAACTTAAAATATGAATGTAAATCCACTTCTGAATAATATACTTCACAAGTCTTTGTTCACATGCTCTGTACAGAAGTCTTAACTAATATATAGTAAAATCTCTCAGTGGCGTAAGGGAAACGTTAGCCCCCCTACAAAGTCAGGTTTTTGATCCCAAGCCAGCTTTTACACAGAATTGCAAAACTATAACGTAACATAGGCTTCGGGTTCCCTAGAATTCTGCCCCCCTGTGAGGGGGGTGTACATTACGCCATTGAGTAAAATATTATTATAGAAGGATTTTCCACAAAAGGACAATGTTTTAAAAATTCGTCATCTTTTCTTCATTTTAGCCAGAAAATGGTATTTAAGGTACTCGACTACCCTAAAATTGTGAATTTTGCCAAAAATTGACAATTTTTTTATGATTTTATATTATAGGCCATCTTATTAGCTTTATAAAAATATCAAGTTTTTTTCCCATTCACTAGAACAAAAACTACAAGTGTTTTAGTCAAAGCAGATGCCATTACTTTAAGCAAGATGTCATACTTTAAAACGCGTTTTACTCGAAATATGTTTTTTTTTTTAATTTTCAAGCGGAGACTGCGATTGTTGAAAAAGTTTTGAAAATAATTTACTGAAATTTTTTTGTTTATGTTATGTGTAATAGTGGAAGTGTTTTAATATTCAGATTCATCAATTACCGTTTTATTACAAAATTTACAGTCCCTTTGTTAATATAATCAAAGTTTTTTTAAGCAATTTCATATAATAACTACGATAAAGAGTGTTCTAGTTCTTGTAAAAATTAAAATATCTCTTATCCTGAAGGTCATTTCAAAAATAAATATTATAGCAACACAGAATTAAAAAAAATTGAAAATGTGTTCATAAACTTTTCGTACAAAATGAGCCGCATTTATGTTGTTTGTTTTTTTGTAAATGTTTACTTATTTTTTCCCATTTTAGTAATAATAATTTATTTTTCTCTTCTTAATTTTAGCATATTTTTCTTAAAATACCTAAACAAATCTAAAAACAACAACAAAAAATCCCCATATTTCCATTTTTTTTTTAAAAAAGTAGTCGCAAGTAGTCAGATACCTTAAATAACTTTTTACAGTAATAACATCATTAAAATAATTTTACATGTTTAAGGATGACACTAAATATAAAAGAAAATCATTTATACGCGAAATCATGGTTAAGAACTAGTCGGATTCCTTAAAGATTTTAAAAAAATAAATAAGAAACTCTAAGGCAAAAAAATTTTTTCCCAAAGACCCATTCAATAACGCTGACAAAGTTCTACGAGTACGAAATTTCTCCATTATACAGTCAGAATTTTATCTAAATTAGTATGGAATATTAAGAAATCTGAAGAAAACGTTCAGCTGTCTCTGATTTTAAATAGCTTCAAAAGTTTTAAAGATACTACGCTCTCCCTTTCATTTAGTTCTGTATAAAAAAAAATTATCAGCTTTCTCTTTTGAAATCACCCATTTGTCTACCCACTTACTTTTTTAAGATAGGTCTTTGAACAGACCACACGTGACTTAAAAAGTCATTTTAGATAAATGCCTCGCACTTTTGGTGACCACGTGCAGAGATTTTGGCTTCATATCATCCATTCATCCCCTATATCAACGATTACACTTTCTTTTGCCATTATTTCTTCTTGGTGGATTTCAAATGCCTTTTTAAAGAAGTTTAAAACATTCCTTTATCGTATCCACTTTCACTATCAGTTTTTTTTTCGTTACATTTTTAAATTATCTATAGAAATAAGTATGCTTTGGTTATATGCACTTATATTAAATTTCTGTATATCTTTACACTAAAAGAGGTAATTATATTAGTTTTATGCAATTTTTCATCAAGGTGGCATAGCTTAAATCAGGGGTGGCCAATCTTTTTAAAAAGAGTGCCACTTTTAGATAAAATATAACTAAGGGTGCCACACTTCCAACCTTTCAAACAAATGAAAAGGTAGAAAATGGTCGTAAAAGGCTAATTATGTAACTTTAATGCAAAGGGCCTTTTTTAATTCAAGTCTAAGTAGTGCAAATTTAAAAACAATATAATAAACAAGACCAAAGCAAAGCTTTAATTTTATTGTTAATTAGTTCAGTTAATTTTGAACAATATTTTGATTTTATGTAATGTTCATATATAAAAGAAAACACTTATTCACAAACGTATGCGTATTCAAATCTACAACAATATCTGACAGCCAAACCGTATAAATTTGAAAAATTGCTTGTTAATACTAATTTCCAAAATTCAAAATATATAGTAATTCCTTATATTTTCTTTCTAATGTAGTATGGTGCAAAGTTTCGATTTGGATTTCAGGTGGGTAACTATTAACATTTTACAGAGAAATTGAAAACGGATTTGTGAAAATATCTACATTTTTTTATCAACTTGAAAATTATCAAACCTAGCTCTGAAAAAATCCTGTGAAAATCCATATTTAATTTTTAAATCTATCACAGCTCGTAGCGCAATTAACTTTGGTAAATAGCTCCTGCATTATAATGTATTATTATTTAATGTTTTCTCATAATTCAAGTGTGCTATAATATCACAAGAACAGCTAAATCACATGGCTTACCTTCATTCTAGAATAGCAAGTACTCACTGGGCAGGCCAGTGTTTTTTCTTCCAGATATTTAAAAATAAAATACGCTCAATCAAATTCCAACATTTTGGAGAGCCAACTCGCACACCAATGCAGGTGCATTCGCTACACGATACATTTCTACTGTAACTCATTTAAGTTTATTTAAAATAAATTTTGCTGGGTTTTTCTTTGTCTGAAACAACCGCATTTCAATAAAAAAATTTTTAAAAATATTTATTATCTTTTCAATTTTTGTATTGAGTCTTCGCGTGCCACTTTTACAGCTCCACCATGCCACATTGTGGCACGCGTGCCGCGAGTTGGCCACTCCTGGCTTAAATAAATGAGAAAATGTTTTTATATTTGTCAGGTTGTATTAAAATTGTTACGTAGATCGAGGTTCGACTATTTTATGCAGAACAGTCGCAAAGAACAAGACAGTTCTTTAGGAGCGATGGAAATTTATTGTCGAAAAACAATCCTTGAAATACAGGATACACAGCGAAATTCGCAGAGATAATCTCAGAAGGTCTTCACTCCTTTAACAGCGCTCAGTCACAGCAATCAGTGTCTAAGATACAAGTATGTAAAAGATTACTCGCAAGCACTCGCTCGTTCTACTCAACAGCCGAAGTAATCACTAATCGCTGGTCGACTCTTCAACAGTCAAGGCAAGACAACGAATCGTTAGTCAGAACAATACTACTCTTTAACTGTCAGAACAACACTGATCCAGTTTCGGTGAGCTACTCTCTATTTATAGGTCTCGTGAATTTTTCGAGAAAAACCTGCTTGCGTTATACACAGAAGACCTAGAAAAACTGGTACACCCGCTTAATATCGTGTACGGCTCCCACGAGCACGCAGAAGTGCCGCAGCATGACGTGGCATGGATTCGATTTATGTCTGAAGTAGTGCTGAAGGTAATTGACACCATGAATCCTGCAGAGTTGTCCATAAATCAAATGAAGTAAGAGGGGATGGAGATCTCTTCTAAACAGCACGTTGCAATCCATCCCAGATAAGTTCAATAATGTTCAGGTCTGGGGATTTTGGTGGCCAGCAGAAGTGTCTAAATCCAGAAGAGTGCTCCTGTAGCCCCTCTCCATACCCGTACACACCCATCAGTTTGATTCAATTGGAAATGAGACTCGTCAGACCAAGCAACGTGTTTCCAATCTCCAACAGTCCAATGTCGGTGTAGACGGGCCCAGGGGAGGCGTAAAGCTTTGTGTCGTGCAGTCAACAAGGGTACACGAATGGACCTTCGGCTCCGAAAGCCCACATCGATGGTGTTTCGTTGAATGTCTCGCATGGTAACACTTATTGAAGGCCCAGCATTAAAATCTGCAGCAATTTGCGGAAGGGTTGCACGTCTGTCACGCCTAATGATTCTTGTCAGTCGTCGTTGGTCCCGTTCTTGCATGACTTTTCTCCGGCAGCAGTGAAGTCATGGATTTGATGTTTTACAGGATTCCCGATATTCACGGTACACTCGTAAAATGGTCATACGTGAAAATCCAAATTTCATCGCTATCTCGGAGATGCCATGTCCCATCTCTCGTGCGCCGACTATAACACCCATCCAAACTCACTTAAATCTTGATAACCTGCTATAGTAGCAGCAGTAACCTATCTAACATCTGTGCTAGACACTCGTTTTCTTATATAGGCTTTGCCAACCGTAGCGCCGTACTCTGATTGGTTCCATATCTGTTTATTTGCATACGCAAGCCTGTACCAGTTTTTTTGGCTCTTCAGTGTATATCGTGATATTAGTGAATTTCTCCACTAATTTCCAAATGAATCAATAGGGTCACGGACTCGCCAAAAATGGTCACCAAATCAATGATGGTGATAATCAATCACCAAAATGATAGCCAAAATCGTCAAATTGGTCGCTAAGTCACCAACATGGTCACCAAAAATAATGCCAACTTGGCTCTATCGCCAAGATTTCCATTGAATCGCCATTTTAACGTAAGGAATGGCGTTGCTTGCGAATATTACAATTTTAACACAAAATAAATACAGCATAGAGTAATATAAACGTATTACCCTTCCAGATGTAAATTATTTACACTCTCTATTTTAAAAGTTCATTATACAAAATTCGAAATAATCTAAAGACTTTCTTTTAATTGTTTTGTATCTAAAAGATTTCCTGTTACTAGATACGCTATATCTGTAATAAATTCTAAAAGTGATTTAAAATTGTTTTTTTACAAAAACCGAAGAGAAAAATTATACAATCATTCGGAATTAGCGAAGAGAAGAAAGCAAGGAGCCCAAAAGTTTCCTAATTATTACAGTCCACCAAACTTTTTGATGATAATATGAAAGATGTAGACGTTTAAAAGTGTATGAATGTCTGGAAATTCAGAAAAAAATCCTTACAATATTTAAAAAATTGAATTTTTTTAAAAATAATTGCTTAAAGTTTAAATCATGCTTAAAATTTTATTATCTAAGAATAAATACATTTAATTGGGATTTTTATGCATCGTATTGTTATTTAAAGGATGCGATCATAAAAAAACAAGTAAATTGTTTTAAAAAACCAGCTTCGAAAGAGCAATGTTCAAAATTATATTGAGGATTGAATTCTGATTAAAATAATTGTATGAGTACTTTTTTACACAGTATGAGGAGTAATGTACCGCTTCAGGTGCAATCCTCGTCATTTAACCATGCACTGAGATTTCGAGATCCGATGCAAAGTACACTATTTTAAGATCACATGAATAAATACTGTCCACCTTCTTTTCCAATAAAAACGTACAAATTTTTCTTTTATAACAAAGACGTTTCAAATAACGAACGATATGGAAAATTAAAACACAAATATTGAATCACATGCTATGTAAAATCATCAAAATTGTTTGCATTTTTAAAAATAATACAGATATATGATGATAATAATAATGCAGGAAGTTTAAATTTAAAGAATTTTATTTTAATCATGAATAAAGCTAAACAAACATATCATTATCTACAAAAATATTCTTCAATACACACGAATGAATTTTGTATCAAATATTTGCATTAAATTCTATTTTCGGAATCAGATAACAATTTTCTTGGCATAAAATTGCAAATTAAAAAAAAATTAACTTTTTTTTACTCTCGTAAAGAATAATAATTTTAATAAAGTTCTAAGAGATTTTCTGTATAAAATTGGCCACACTACAAAGATTTAACTCATAAATTAAAAAACTAAAATTTTATCATTATTCATAATAATAGCTATTGTTGTCCCAAATCCTATAAAACCATAAACCTTAAACTCGAAAGCTTAGTTAAAGGCTTAGTGAGAATTTTGTGATTCATTTTTTTCCCTTTCTGATTTGAAAAAAAAAATCAAAAGGAAAAATAGCACTTTTTGATAATAAAGTACTTATTCCATTTCCTTCAAGAATTGATACCCATGTTTTTTTTCTCTTATTCTGTTTTATTAATTCAGACCGAAGTTTTGAGATCAAGAATTTAAAGGAAAATTTATCTAATATCTAAGAATTCATAATGGAAACTGAAAACTCAAAAGTTTAAGTGATTGAGAGCTCGCTTAGAGCCGAACAAAGGAACGTTACATATTTCAATATATTGTTAAAAAATAGACAAATTCTTTCCCAAATCTTTTTTAAAATTTTAAGTAGCTTTTTAGATAACATCCAATTCTGCCTAAGACTTGTGGTTGAGTGAATATTAACGTCGCACTGTTCAGCTACACGAGGGCTTTTGGCGACGGACCGCATAATTTTGAACCATGGTCAAGTGACGCGGATGACACCTAAGCTGGCACTCCCCCCCCTCTCCAAATTACCACCCACATCAACGGGAGGACGTTTGAGCTCTCGACAGATTTAACGTGCATCGCTCCCTTACACGGCAGGTCTTCAGGGATACTCGGCTTGAACTCATGACACGCTAGCTATGATCCGATACCTTGACCACTTGGCTACCGCGGCCACCCAAGACTTGTGGGAATCTGGGTGCCACTGAAGACCCGCAGTGTAGAGAAGGCCGAAGCCCTTTAAATTTGCCGAGGCTCAATATCCTAACGTTGG
Source organism: Trichonephila clavata (assembly GCA_019973975.1). Lineage (NCBI taxonomy): Eukaryota > Metazoa > Arthropoda > Arachnida > Araneae > Nephilidae > Trichonephila > Trichonephila clavata. The sequence continues at coordinate 60,421 of BMAO01022839.1, forward strand.
TGTGGTGTGGAAACAAGGAAAGTGTGGTACCAGCTCAGGTGTCGTCCTCATTATTTGATCGCGGTTCGAAATTACCAGATTCGTCACCAATAGCTCTCGCATTGTTTTTTCTATGACGTAAATAATTACTCACTCATCGAAAACTTGTGATGCACAAGAGCAAACCCATTAATCTTGCTCGAACATACGACGGCAAAATTTGGCGACGTCTTTTAATTTGGCGAAATTGGTCACCGGTATAGTACGTAAGTACAAAGAAATTTTTCGTGATAATTAGTCTCTTTGTTCAAAGTGCGTACGATTCTGTATAGGATGGCTTTTTATGTAAGTGTTTACCAGTGACGCACACAAAAGAGGGGGTAGGCATAGGCCCCCATAGCCTTTAATTTTTTTTCGATTCATTATAATCCTATATATATAATACTTAAAATTTAATTAAGTATTTTTTTTAATAATTAGTTTTATTAACTAATGCTAATTATTTATTCAATAATTAATTTTTTACTGTTTTTTGTTTTTGAAAATCAACAAAATCAAAAGAATATGTTGAGCGGCGTATTGGAGCATGATGCGAAAATGATGGATTTTCGATCCTGCCCCCTCCCCCTGAAAAATTCCTGTATGCGCCACTGGTGTTTTACAAGAAAGAACGTACTTTGGATGTAGATACTTCTTACGTATAGATCTTTCAAATAAGATGGAACAGATTTGATGTCACCAGTAGCGTAACGTTCACCTCCGCAAGCCCCACATCGTGGGGGGGGGGGGCAAAGCCTGAATGCCGCCAAGTACATACCCTTTGAAAAATCCAACTTGGTTACCCAAAACCTGACTTTTCAGGGGGTCCCAAATGTTCTCCGTTACGCCACTGAGTGTGGCTGTTGCCACTCCTAATAAGTTCAACATTTCCTGTTTTATATTATTTGATAATTGTGTGCGTTTATTTATTCACTTCTGAATCTGGCAGCAGAATTTTAGTAAATAAGTTTATGGAATATTCTACACAGTTTACGCGTTTCACGCTAAGAAAAGAACTGTATTATATTTTATGTTTACGGAGCGTGTGCTCAATTAACTCGTTCTTTCATGTAAATAGTTTCATTTATTCAAAACTGTAAATAGCCTCATTTATCCTGCGTGTCGAAGAATTAATTATAAAAGAATATTGTAATTGAAGAATAGTTTTTCTCGAGTCACAACAGTGGCATTAAAACTTGACTAAATTTTTTTTTTTTTATGTATACGAAAGTCACTCTGCACTTGATAAAAGTAATAATTTGTCGGTAAATTTCTTTGAAAAAAATTAGATAAAAAATACCTAAGTGGTTAGGCGAGTTCAAAAGAATATTGAACTGAACATTTTTGAATCCTTCAAAATAGTTGTAGCCTAATTAAAATATTAGTATGATTGCTACCTTTATTTAAACTAGAAATAACATTAAAAACCACATAAAATAATAACTACGTCTGAAAACAGCCATCTTTCTTTTTTCGGAAACTGTGTATCGTAAAGGAAAGGTGATAAATGCAAATCGTTCAGAAGTATTTCTTGCAGCTGTTGAAGATGCGAATTTTAAGAGCACAGCTGGTGAAACAGGACCGAAATAGGTGATTGAATTTTGAAGTAGCAGCCTTTGGAATATCACACGTGCGCAGACGTATCCAGCTGGACAAAACGAAAACTAGAGAAATAACTTGATCACATGAGTACGTTTACTAATTAATTACTTCCCGGTTTGTCTCACTAGCTATTAATTATTTTTAGTATTAAGTCATATTTACAAATTCAGTGGATACCGTAAAATCCGGCGTATAACTTGCACTTTTAACAAAAGATAAATAAATAAAATAAGATCGAAATTATAAGCCGGATATGAAAATGATAGCTTTAATAACTTTAAAAAGAAGAGCATGGAAGATAATTAAATTTCTATATATATATGAAAACACTGTTTATTTCAAAGAACTTTCGCTCCTTATGAATTTATGGGGTTACAGTTCTAGAAGTATACTATTTTTTCCTAAAGCTTGAAGTAATACCTCGAATAAATGACTTCAAGACATAAGAGCGTTGCGCACATAAATTTTAGGTGTCTTCGTAAAAAATGCAGGTGCCTAAAATTTAAATATACCTAAAAGTGTTAAGTATTGCAGCTTGAAGGTATTGGTGCGCCTTACACGCCGGATTTAACGGTAATTTTAAAAAAAAGGCAGTTATAGAGACTGCCGATAGAAGTGAAAATTTAGAACTTTTATTATTAAAATTTGAAATTTCATAATGTTTGAATTAAAATTATCAACATCTCAATCTGATTTTCACATCAATTGACACTCCAAGCAACAATTATTTGAAATAACAATTAATATACAATCATATTATTTATGGATAGTATTTGTATTTACTTAAATTTCAATGTACTTAATTTTTAACATTATTTTAATTGTTTACATCATTGTCATCATTAATTTCAACAATACTTAGACTTTTTGTACTTTCAATTATTTCATTGTGTTCTAAAAAAGATACAATAGGCTTATGGTAACTAAAGTAAGAAAGGAAAATGTTTGATTCAAATTTATACAAGTATCGCGTAAAAACCGCATCGATCGTCATTTTATATTTTGTAGTACTGAGTTTTTGATCATTGGACATATTTAAATTAAGTGTTTTATTTAGAAATTCAATTAGTGGTTGATTTTTATCATCTGCAAAGTTAATATTGAAGTATCCACTTAAAATGATAGGTACATTATCATATTTTTCGCCAAATCTTTTTCCGAGTATTTCAGAACTTTCTTTTGTATAAATCATCAAATTTTCGAATAAAAATTGTTGTACCTGTCTCATAGATTTTCCAGGCGAAATATAAACGGCAACCACAGTAATATGTATTGCCCATTCTAGGAATCGCAACCAGCAACGCATTTTCGCCTATATCAGAAACATTAACACCAATGCTTCTAGTGAATTTAGTATGTACGTCCATATGTGAAGTAATGAAGCGTGACGTATCTTGAGTATTGTGGTAAATAGCTACGTCTCCTGCTGGAACTTCGGGTCTTTTATAACTTACAACAAAGTTGAAATTCGGAACATCAAGTGTTTCTTCTTTTTTCATACGAATTTCTGACAAAAGCAGAACATTTGACTTTTTTACGAAAGCATCATTTTTAGGTCAGCTGCATGCGCATGCAAACTTTGACAATTGAATGAAAAGATTGATAATCCTTTCTTGTTGGAGATGAATTCTAGAAAAGTTTTGGTGACCGTTTGTAGTGTATTGTTTTGTAACCTTTTCAATTCTAACGTTAGATCCTCTCGATGACTTGTTAATCTTTTATGATATTTATTTGTATTAATAACTCTATTTTAAACTTCAACACATTAATCTTGAATTATTATTAGATTTTATAAAATTTTTAATTTCAAAATCCACGATAAAAATATGACTGAACAACTAGAAGTCTGTTTTACCACGGTAGTAAAAAAACGTCTAAGCCACTGTGAAATACTAATCCGGATTACGTGATGCATTGCAGAGATTAAATATTAGAAAATAAATAATACAAAATTTTCAAACGCCAGAATAAATACGAAAATTTAAAATAATTTTAAATAATATAAAATTTTCAAACGCCAAAATAAATACGAGTATTTAAAATAAGTTTCTGTTATTTATTTTTTATCTTAAAAATATTAGTTTATTTATTTAGTACTCACTATTGTACTGCACAATGAACGATCAATTAAACGATTCAAATAATAATCAAACAAAAACACTATTTCAACAATGCACAATATATACACATTGAACTTTTCACTAAATCCATTCAATTTCATTTATAAGATATACACAGCACTATACGTCAGCTGTATATCTACAGATATACTACTATAAGCATGTCGGTGACGCGAACGCACGAGATTTCACCCATCCAAAAAGTATCTAAGGCGAACAGCACACTGCACGTGCGCCAGTCAGAGCATGTCGGTGACGCGAACCCATAAGATTTTCTCCTACCAAAAAGTGCCCAACGCCGCTAAAGAAGTTTTCACTTCAAAAAATTATTATATTTTCAAATATATTCGACAGTGTATTCTTTTCTTTAATGAGGACTTTTTTTATTTTTTTAAATATATTTATCGTTAAGACCCAACTATTTGAAATTAATACGGCTTTGAACCTTACTTTACGCCTTTGAACAACATCATGCATAACTGTTATATAAAAAGATTTATACATAATAATTTTAGCCAACAAGGGCTATATGTTATTAATGAAATATTTCAATCCAGTCTGACATTAAAAGGAAAACTTTTTATTGGTTCATTTAAAATTAATACCATTACTGGCGAAAGCATGCCAGAATTATAACGTTAGTGAAATTGAAGAATAAGTTTGATTATGAGCCCTCATGGTGGCTAATAAACAAATAAACCATTTTATTTTATTTTATTTTAGCCAGTAAATTTAAGTCATAGTCCTAACTAATTTTAGACATCCATTTCAGATGCTTGTATTCCAAAAAAATTTCTACGCAGTGAAACAGTATTGTACTCAGGGACGTCTTAAGGCAATGCTTCTCAAACTTTCAATATTGCGACCTAATATTCAATCATAATTTTCATCGCCCCCTCTTCCTATCATTCTATAACAATGCATTGAATTCAGTAATATTATACTTTGATGCTAAAGGTGCAATGCGACTTTAACCTCTTAAGTACCATCGGCGTTTATAAACCTCTCTCTCAACCAAAGAGGTAATTGCCTCAGACGTATATATACGTCTTTCCGAACTACAAGGCAGATCCTAGCAGGTGTGCATCGCACACGGGTGATCCAAGCAAGTGGCGACCGCATATAGTCCTATCAATCAAGCACAATTTTTTGCGAATTTTACAAAATAATTCTTATAATAAATCGAATAAACATGTTGAATTTTAAATAGTTTTTGAAGAATCGAAATAAGCCCCGATTTCCCGATACCACAGCATAGTTTTAAAAAGATAGAATGTTAGCACTCAGTGTGTTGGTCCTTTATCCATTAATGTCTACTCTTTACATACTTTCATTATTTGATAGCAAAATTCGTGGCAGAGCCGGCCATACTGCAGTAGAAAAGGTTTTTTTTGCTTATCAGCTGCACTGGCTGTGGATCGTTGCTTTCCAATGTCGTTTTAAAAATGATTTATGCGAAAGTTTCTTTACAAAAATATTTAACATGGTTAATATTACCATAGGAGTGTTTAAATTCATTATGCATTTGATAATCTTAAAAGTTTTGAATTAAATAATAGTCTTAAAATAAAAACAAAATAGAGGAAAGAAGTTATTTTTGTGTCTATTTGCATTTTTATTACTGTTTAAAATTTCATACAGGTAGATGAGTTTATAACGCCAATACTCAGTATTAGTCAAAATAGGAAAAATCCCTAGAGGGGTGGCACATTAGGTTTTTGCAGTCGGGCGGCCTACACCCTTGGATTGGCCCTGCCGAAGTACGATCTTTTCTGTGCACTGCTATCCATGTAATTATTTCGAAGGCTCTTTGGAATGCAATAAAAGGACTATGACAATGTTTACGAAGGATTTACTTATTTCAGAGCACTTGCTTATTTATTCCTTTCCTCCCCCCCCCCCTAAAAACAGCACATTCGCGCTCCTACGAAGAAAACGGTGGCATTGGGAAGCGAATTGCGTAACTTTTAAATCGGCAGCAAAGAGATTGATTATAAACCATAAAAATTATCAGGATAATTGTTAATTTTTGTACATAATTTTATATATTTCAAGCTCATGGGGGGCCAGGGTTCTAGGGAGCCCAAAGCCTAGCTGCCACCAAGTACCTACCCTTTGTAAAATCCAACTCGGGGGCCCAAAACTTGACTTTGCAAAGGGTCCCATATGTTCTCCGTTCCGCCATTGATGGGGTCACTGGTAATTTTATACTTGTTCTTAATTAAGTATTGCTAAATTAATTATAAAATACATTGTGCAGTAGTGATGTATTTATAAGTGTATTGTATCAATGTAAATGTGTATTTTATTTTTTATGCCAGAATGTATTTTGTTTGTTTACTTTCTGTACATTAATATTTTTTTTAAATGCTCACCCCCCTAGTAGAATTATAACGCTCCCTAGAAGGGGGCGCCCCAGAGTTTGAGAAACGCTGTCTTTTAAGGCATGGGCCAACTGGGCCCGGGCCCATCACCTCGGTCTCGTCCTCTTCTAGTTTCGGCCTCAATAAGGCATGATCCGAATAATTTTATTCGACATGTGCTACCGAACATATTCTCCGAAAAACTGGAGATTTCGAACTACGCACTTTCTGGCAAAAGAGATAAGATACACCGGGGGTGGGCATTACGTCGATCGTGATCGACCGGTGGACCGCCAAGACATTTTGGGGTGACCGCCTAAAAATTTTACCAGTTAATAATTTTCTACGGAAAATTCAAGAGTAGCTGACAGTACGCAGACTGAGCCTGCTACTGCCTATAACTACGAAAATTAACTTTAGATAAAAATATTTTATTTCTTCAATGTATATTGAATTGTTTCATAATAAATGTATCATTTGATATAATTATATTTGGAGCTATTATTATTAAGTTTGTATCGCATTTTGCTTTAAACGCGGTTTTAAAAATGTTTTTTTTTTTATTTTAGTTCTGCAGGTAAGTACATATTCCGTACTTATTATTAAGTTATAATAATAACCTCTTTTCCTTACCTCATCACACCTACGACATTGGGCAGTAGCGTACACAAGAATTTTTAAAGTGAAGGGGGTCGAGGGTTGAAGGCCTACCATTCTCGTATTATACCCCAATACGCAGCCAAACATATTTTTTTGATTTTTTCGATTGTCGGGAACGAAAAACAGCAAAAAATAAATTACTGAATAAGTAATTAACATTCATATTTAAAAAAATTACTAATATTAAATGTTTAATTACATTTTACATACTATATACATGGGACTATAATGAATCGGAATAAAATGAAGGGTTATGAGAGGGAGGGTCCGAACCCGTGGACCCCTTCCCCACCTTTGTGTGCGCCATTGACACTGGGTGGACCGCAACTCCTTGAAAATATCAGAAGTAGCCCGCACCCTGGAAAAGTCTGTCCACCCCTGCCATACACCATCATTATTCATTTAGTCAAAAGGCGGCAGTCGGTCGAATCGGTTTGTGAGATTGTGAGTAACATTTATCAGTTACTGTCACCGTTCAACGTACACAGAATACTATCAACTCAAAGGGGTAGTAGATGGAGCCTACTTATACATAAGAGCCCAGGGTTTCAAGAAGTCTTAAGGCGTCCAAGATTGTACTAAAATGTTTAAGAGCATGCTTGTTTTTGTATTTGTGTTTAGTTTCCCATTCTCTGTATGATTGCAAATTACCTACAAGGTTTTGAGTTTTCATTTGCCTCAATTATTGCATCTCTCAGGCAATGTAAATTTAGGTTTAAAACAACAAATAACGATGTTTTATAAATATATTTAAGCAGATATATATATACATTCAAGCTTTTTTTCACAGAATAATAATTTAGAACGTGATTCATTTCCCAAAACGCTGCACAGTCAAGTTCAATTAAATTAAGACATAGAACAATCAACAAGAGTGATAAATATACCAACCGAGGAGTATTAGAAATTCTTTCTGCTTTCTGCTAATGTACCGACCCCAACAGCTGAATTTTTTTCACTCCATTTAGCGCTGGCGACGTTCCCAGAGTTTCAGTAATTAATCTTCGTCAGTTTTAGAACGCGTTCCACCAACTGAATGCGGTTTTATTTTATTACTATTATTGTTGTTCTTTAAATTCCTGGTTTCGTCACTTTAGTGTGCAACTTTGTTTCTAAAGTGGAACCTCAAGGTCAAGTATCAATTTAAATGCAATTGATTCGTACTTTTTGGGTGCTTAAAAGATATCAGGACTGAAGATTTGCGTTTGAATCAATCATCTTGAGGACTTGTAACTAAAAATAGCTTGCAGAATCAAGAAAACGACAGAAGGAAGAGGAAGGTATTTAACGGCAACTTGATAATGCTCTTTTACGACATTGAGGCCGTCTCATAGAAACTGTATCAGTAACCTTATATTTGTTTAAAAATTGCTGTAGTATTATAAATTGCATTTATAGTTGACCACCAACTTTGTAAAATATCATATAAATTTTATGCAGAATCGTGGTATTTAATATTCTAAAAAAAAGGGAAAATCCAACATTCATTGGATTTTTTCTCTTTCACTAAAGCTCAGGTTTCTATATAATTTTCTGCACCCAAACAGGTTCTTTTCTTTCCAAAATAAATAATTTAACTACATATTTTGACATATACACTAAATTCCAATTCATGTGACGTCATAGTCACATGATAACTGCAATTACGTGTTTCCAGCCAATCAGTTCATAAAATCATGTGAGGTAATAGTCCTAGAAAAATTCAATCACATGTTTAATATCATTCAGCTCATGCGTTTCACTGTTGCCAACTTTTTCTTTTACAGAAACATATTCTTTTAAAAAGTATATAGCTGTCAACAATAATAACTCGCATGAGTAAAAATATCGCTTGATTTAAAAGCACCCGCAGAGGACAGTCGGTAATATGGAATACCGAGGTTTTGACTCTGTTTGTAGCTACTAATGCGTGGGAACACTTTGAACTATTGAAGAAAGACTCTCATAATGCATCGCAGTGAAAGTTGACCACTTTTGCTGTTGCCATACCACTCACAACAAAATAAAGTGTGTTTTGCGATTTTCAAAAGTTTTTACTGATAAGTTTTCAAACATTTTAACCTACTAGTACACATATGATTTGAACAATAAAGTTAAGCATAATGTACACTAAAAGAGTCGTAGTTTGTGTGTTATTCTGTGGTCGTTTTTTGGCTGACAATGTTTTGTCCTTCAGTTTAAAGGTTCATTTTTCAAGATGGCGTGTCGAGGGGGGGGGGGGGTTAAAAGTAGAGAAAGATTATATTTGTGGCTTTTATAAATAAGACTCGAAACACAAAAGTGACTTTTACGTATTTTTAAAAAAAATGGCTTTTATGTTTAAAAATAACTATGTTTTATGAAGTTTTAATGAATTTGGCAGTAGTTTAAACCACCTATTCCATACTACCTGACTTTTACGTAATGCCCTCTATTTATCCTTTTTCTTCAAAATAAATTTTTTATAAAAAATGTTATTTTTTTATAAGTATAATTTTTCCACAATCATTTATAGTATATATATCCATGAGGATTTTGGAGATTTTTAAAACCAATAAAGTTATTTTTAGAAATATAAATGGTATTCCATAAGACACGATTTTTTTCTTTTTAATTTTGGAAAACCTTTTGAAGAATATCAATGCTTGAAGATTTTTACCTAATTATCAACTTTGAAATACTACCTAAGTCTGTGTATAACAATAAATACAAGTCTAATGTGTCAAATTCAAAGTAGGAACGCATGATTCCATCTACCATATAACCGTCATGAGTTTTGTCCATCGAGATTTATTTGTAGATTCAAATATATATGTCTCTCGCGCGCGGTTTTGTTTTCAGATTATTCACATTTATAAGGCCTATGACTGACATAAATTCTCTACCCGATAATCTTTTGTGGAATCAGTATAATCAAATTCATAGCGTATTTTTATACTTTACAATCCTAAAAATTTCACCTTTAAGGACTAAGCAACCCTAAACTTAAAGAAAATAAAATAATTAAAAATAATAATAATCCAATAAATATATGTGTAAGCGCTTTTGTGAAATTGGTTTCGTGCTAACCTTTTAACGTAGCGTTTTTCATTAAATTCCATTAAACTGTACATTTGTTACTCAAGCTAAGTATTGTTACGAAATTTGTGTAGTTAATGCTTAATTTCGTCTTAAAATAGTATAAAAAATTTATATCTGGATGTATAATACGTTAACATTACTTTCGGTTAAATTTATTTTAATGATAAACACCGTAATATTCGCAATCAACGCCGTCCCTTACATTATAATGGTGTTTTAATGGAAACGGAGAAATATTGGTGATACAGCCAAGTGGGCATCATTTTTGGTGCCCATTTTGGTGACTTGGTGACCATATTGGCGACTTGACGACCATATAGATCAGGGGTCAGCAACCTTTTAGCTGTGGCGTGCCAAATCAACCTACCAACATGATTCAGCGTGTCATGCAATAAAAAATAGTTAAAACAATTCGATTCCCACGCTAATACATGCAGAGTTAAGAAATAGAGGTCAAGATTTAAAGTGTTTTATATGTTTATCATGCATCATTTACAGATATTTATTGACATAAAAATAAACAACATAAAATAAAACTATTCCTTCAACATAAATAAAAAATTAAAACTGTGTACACAAATATGTGTTTTTAAGAATTTTTTTTTTTAATATGACTACTCTTCAATATAAATGAAAAAACAAAATTGCACACATATTATGCATTCTTAAATATATTTATGAAATAAGAAATAAACAACAGAAAATATAAGTGTTCATGCAACAAAGTTAAATAAAAAATTCAAATTTTTAAAGCGAACCTTGTACCTGCAGAGCCTTAGTTAATGTCGCAATATCAAGGGAATAATTTGTGACTTTCAATTTGACACAGGATTCGGAATAGTGGACTCAAAATATATTCCATATGAAAGCAAACTACTTTCTTTTTTATTCACTAAGCCGTAATGTGAGCAATACTTCATTTTATAAATATTACTCAGCAATTTTTATTTGCGTTGAATATTTAATACTAATAATAAGTCACACTTAAACGCAGGATTTTTTTTTTCATGTACATAAATCATACAAACTACAAGCAAGCTGATTCAGCAGAATCTTTTTATGGCAGTGAACAGAAAGTGAAAAAAACCTTCATATAAAAAACGTGTAAGGTGTTGAAAGGAGAAACAGAATGATTTAACTGTATCTTATAATTTTGTAGAGTGATGGCGTGCCACTGAGAATTGCTTCGCGTGCCACATTTGGCACGCGTGCCATAGGTTGCCGAGCCCTGATATAGATGCTTCTGGAAATTACAGAAGAAATCTATAACAACGCGATCTATGGCGAAAGCAGATTTTTCGAGAAAGCTGTAAGAAGTAACTGTGTCGACTACAAAGAGCGGTCACTCGCTGATACTGAGTCAGTATTACTTCGGCTATTGAGGGATTGCTTTTCTAAGGACGATAAATTGTTTGAGGGATAATCTTTAACATTACATACTTGTAGTTTTAGACACTGATAACTGTGTTTGAGAGCTGTAGAAGGTGTGAAAACCTTCTGGGATTTATTATGATAATTTTAGAGCTGTATCCTATTTTTTTTGGGGGGGGGGATTGTTTTTTTACAATAAATTTTCTTCGCTTTTAAAGAACTATTTTGCTCTCTTTGGGACTAAGAGCATAAAATACACGAACCCGATTTAAGCAACAATATTATTTTAAGTTCAGTTAATTGAATACCTATTTTATACAGATTTTTGCTATCTTCAACGCTCATAAATTTATCAAATATCCTTACCAGACTTTCATAAAAGGCTTGAGAATGATTTTTTAAGAAAATATGCCGGTTACAATAAAATAAAATTCTGACGTGAAAAGCCTTTCAAGGCTCTGAGCCAACATGACTTAAAACAAGATATCAATCATTGGCATGGCCAAGTAATTTTAGCGCGTTTTTCACATGTTGTATTTTACAATAATGTAACTATTGAACTTTTTACTAACAGAAAGTAGTACTATACTTTAAAAAATTTTAAATTATTAAATTTAAATATGATTCTGCTCATCTAGGGCACAAATGCGACCAAATGCCGAAAACCCGAGGTCAATCGGTTAATTATTGGCTGAGAAAAAGGTACGACAAAATATGGAACGAAGACGAAATTTGCGTCCTAATAGCGCTTTTTTTACACTACGTGAAAAACGCGCTAAAAATAATAAAATAGAACAAGAAGTACAATTTAAAATCAATTCGTGACTCATAATTTATAACTTTAAGGGCATAAATTTGCATACATATGGAAATTCGAGCAACTCTTAATCTTTGATATATTATTTTTATTGGTGAAAGTAGGTATGAAAGTGTTAAAACTACAATTTTAATTTTCCTAATAAAAACAAAAACAGGACAACGTAACACCAATAGTGTAATAAAATTAAATTTGGAATAATATTACTAACAGCACCATTGGCTATTAATAGCAACATGAACCTAAAAATAAATTGAAAGATATATAATAACAAATAAAAAGCACATTTTTATTAAGATTTTGAAGTGCGGATTACACCAACGACTATATGTGATTTTAAATTAAAACCATTTTCTCGTTCCCCTAATGCATGGGTTCAGACCCTTTTTTTTCTGCTGAGCATACATTTGTCAGCTCTTTCGTACGGGTCGCATACATATGTCAGCTATTTCCATGGGCCGCAAAGGAGAATGAAATGGGAAGGGGAGAAATGCTTAGACTAATATAACATTGGAAATTTAAAATGTGGAAAATTGATCGATAAAAACTCCCCTGTTTTGCTTTTTTTAATTATAATTTTTCATATATTTTTTTTTATTTTTGTCACTAACACTAAATTAGAAGCACACACATTTAAGAAACACTCCTTCACAATTTCTGCATCAGTAAACGGTTTCGTATATGATTACCAATAATATAACAAACTTAGTAGAATGTCTTTGTTACCACTGTGGCATTACCACTGACAAAACACTTTGTTGCAGTTGCAAGGATTGTTCAAGAAAGCCTATTTATCACCTCTTGAAAGAGATCTTCGAAGAAAAGTGTCATTGAATGATTCCTGTTTATTGGTATTTTTTTTAAATACAGTACTTTCGTGGCAAATCAAACAATTGCTGATCCATGTTTGTTTTTCATTACAAATTAGTCAACCTCCCAATCGTTTTGAAATGATGTATTTTCTCCAAATATTTTTGTCTTGCAGGGTATGAAAGATAGCTAAAAATTAGTTCCACCCATAAAATTCTCGCTACCCCACTGTTGTCTGTTACCATTAACCGTAACCGTTACAAATAGAAAAAAATATCAATTCATACCCGTGCGACATCAGCAGTAAAAAGCAAAACCGATATATTTGATTTCATGACAAAGAATTTCCCACCAAATTTTTGATACAATGTTCTTAAATAAGTGAATTTCTCAGAACAGTTGGACATGATCGGGCCACTTAAAAAGGCTCAGTGGCCCACAGGTTGAGTATAGCTGCCCTGATGTATACATGTTTGTATTAAATGGTAGTAAATATTAAATATCAGTTTCGATGCTGCTTGTAAACTTTTGGAACAATAAATCCCACTACTCTAGCAAGATACTACATAGCTAAGGTACTGGCGAGCTGCAGTTGCCTTACCAGGAGCATCCTAGACATGCTGGCAAGATTGAGTGGGTTAGACATTCTTATCCTCTTAAGACCCGTAATATTTTTTTATCTTTAAATATTGAATTATTCCGGTAATTAGTGCTATACTTACCTCAATGACAACAGAAAGAAATAATAATAATAAAAAAATTGCTACCCCTTCCCTTAGAACGTGGAGTAATCCAGCACGAACAGGTGGACTGGGTCTTTAAAGAATTATATTTTGAGAAGTTAGTCTTGAGGCATTCGGGGGTCTACAGAACCCTGTGTAAATGAGCAACATCGTCGATAAAAAAAGGGGGAATTGAGACGACTGCCTCTTTAAAAGTTTCGCACAAAGCTCTAATATGTATATATTGTGGTAATCAAAGAGCCTATCTGAAAGTGTGCAGAAAGTTGCACGCTTGAAACATCACCGCCGGTCCAGATCGTAACACCACGAACGACCTCCATAATGATCCATTTCATGAAGTTAGGGAGATCTTTATCTAGGCGAATCGAGAATCAAAGCTCAGACTAAATCTAGTCTCATCAGTGAATGGAACACATAGGCCCACTATTCCCTTCTCCAAAGATGATGGCACGTTCTCTTGTGATTTGAAGTGAATGAAATGTGGATCATTGGTCTCTTGGCATAATTCTCTGCCTCATTTTTAAACCAAATATACCTCAAAACTGAGGTACCAAAAGCTGAGGAGATCTTATTTGCGAATTAAATTGCAAATTTTCTGCCCCTTTAGTGCTTCGCACTTAAAATCAAGTGCCGATCAGCTTGTCTTGGTGGGGGTGCCCAATAAGTCGTCTTCCAGATATTCACCCAATCTCCTAGAACTGTTTCTGTAACCTGGAAACCACAATTTGGGACCCATTGACCCATCTTGCTACCCCAGCTAGAACTGGACTTTGTCCATCCTCTCAACTACTATCTATTAAGATCCATCATTTCAGTTTTATCTTTGGGCTATTTGTTTCAAAAATAATCTTAAGTCTGAGAAACTAGAAAAGTTAAAACCGCACAGAGCAGCGTTTTAAATATGTGTTAATCAGTTTTCATACTTTGCATAAATAAAATGTATAATGCATATAAATGTATAGTAAGAAAATATGTAAAAAAAAATGTATAATAAAAAAATTAAATAAATATTCATCGGATAATTAAGAAAAGCACATTTTTTGTTATGTTTATCAATTTTTATTAAAAATGATTCTGCAGTTTTCGAAAAACCTGCGAAAACATACCCTAACTGTTGCACACCAGCGTATATATTCCTATGCTATCGGAAGATAAAATCCTAACATCAAGAGGAAGTTGTGCTGAATGAAATTTGGATGGCATGTTTGCACATTTAAAGTATAGCGTTCATTCAAATTTTGCGCTGGATAAATATGAGAAGAGCCAGAAGCTCCTCTATGAACGTGCAAATCACATTTACTTTGAATATGCGATTTAGCTTCATGAGTGGGATTTATTTTTCGGATTGAGTTTTTTGAGACAGATTTGATTCAAGACTGTCTTTAAGAAGACTAAGTAATATCAGCTTACAGAATTTAAATAAGGAGACATACGAGGGTTATGAGAATGTGAATTTTCTTTTCGTGATATTGCTGAGATATTATATTTGATAAAGATTGTATTCCTTGTGTCTGATTGTTGATCTAGCAATGGTCTCGGGAAGATATTTATTCAAGATTACAGCATTTCAGTCGTACAGGAGCAATTTTAAATTGGAAAAACAGCAGTATTAAACTTATGATTGTATCACATCAGAGGTTCCCAAACTTTTTGTCTCATAGATCTCTTGTCATTTTTTTTTTCTTGGGGTAGACCCTGCTTACCTAATATTAAGTTTTTTCAAATTTATCAGCTTAAATATTTTTGACAGCTGGTATAGTACTACTTACTTTAAAATATTTAAATTTCTAAATGTGGTGAAGTATGCTGCTTAAAACTTAAGAAACACATGTTAACTATATTAGAATTTAATTAACATATAAAATCACTCATCAACAAACAAATTCTTATAAAGAAAGGGAAGAATCTGGGGCTTCAATAAAAAAATTTTAACATTTGGCATCAGTCTTGTCAGGTTAAACCCGAAATCTCCTCGGTTAGTAGTAACCAGTCTCTTTCTTTCTTTCTTTTAATTTTGGAGATTGGCAACTACGTTGAAATTACTTCTCACGAGGAAAAGCAATTAAAAACTTTCTTACAATACTTCATAATTTGGAAAATTTCAGGTATATCTTTTTAAAGCCAAAATTACTGACATCCGTTTCTAAACTTTACGTTAAGATCTCCGTTACTGCCTATTCTGATCAGTTCTTCTTGTAATATGACTTTTTTTTCAATGTGACCATATGAATTCATTACCCATTGTGGTAATTACCATAGTGAAAGCATTCTCAAACTGTTTGAAAATCTAAATAAAGGGCATTAAATATTGAACATAGGTCAAAACGTCAATTTCCTGGCAGATTGCCTGCGGCTAATTGAGAAACTGAGAAAACTCGCGACGTCCAATATTACACTCTTTTAGCTTAATTATGGTAAGAAACGCTGCAATGATGTTCCTATTAAAATAAAACTTTTGCTGTAACCTTTTAACTTCAAATTAACTTCATTAAATTAAGTAAATAAATCTGTTTTCCATTTGATTAAATTTTATTTTAAAATTAAAGTTACAATCTGGTTTAATGAGAGCCACTATCGTAGACTCCCATTACACCTCATGGACCCATCTTGCTTAACAAAAGTGGTAGAGTTCCCAGTTCCCTGCCTCGATGTGTTGGAGTTGCGTTCTTTCGTCTACTTATCGGACATGACTATTTCCAAAGGCATTTACATCGCATTGGACTAAAGGATTCTGCTTGGTGCCCTCTGTGCAACCAGGGTGAAATGGATGATGATCACCTCAGACACTGCCCTATTGCTTTAAAGTTTTTTGTAGACAACTCTACGGAGACAAATTTTAATTCTTTTTATGCTTCGTCATCATTTTACAGGGCTGCTCGTCGACTAATGGCAGAGATGCCGAAGTCGGGCATAGGGTAATAAAAAAAATATTTTCGTTGACGTGGTCCCTTGGGGGTCACCCTCTTTGGGAATCACTGTATCACATCATATTGCAGTGGCCTAGTGATATGGTCACGAATTCGGGGCTAGCGTGTCATGAAATCGAACTCTAGGGCTACTAAAGACCCACCGTGTAGAAAGGGGGATCTCCGTTAAATCTGTCGATGTTCAAAGTCCTTCGGTTGGCGTGATGTGGTAGTTTGGAGATTGGGTCCAGCTCAGGTATCATTTTTCTCACTTGATCGAGGTTCAAAATTATGTAGTCCGTCGCCAGTGGCCCTCGCGTTGCTTTTTAATGCGACGATACTAAACACTCACTCAAGTCATACTGCAAATGCAGCAGAAATTCGAGTTTCTGTTGATCCCAGAGGGAAACAATGAAGTATCAAAACGATTACTTCAACGATCGGGACATAAATAATACAGAAATTGTCTCGAACCTCAAATCACTGCCATCATCATTGATGTCAAGCTGGATTTTATTGGAAGGGGAAGTGGATATTCGTAGCTCTCAGCTGAGGATTATTTCTTCCTTCGTACAACGATGAATATTAAGGCTCCGTGGCGTAACAATGAATATTAAGGACCTCCTGCAAAGTCAGGTTTGGGGCCCCAAGCCGGATTTTACAATAGATACGTACTTGGCGTCAGCCAGGCCTTGGGCCCCCTGGAATCCTGGGCTCCATCGCGATGCGGGGGTGATGGCAGTGTACGTTACGCCACTGCCATTGATGGTCGTATATTGTTTAGAAGGAGTTTAGGTGAGCTTTTTAAACCAAGCTACCTGTGACAAGAACACACTGGACCTAGAATATGAATTATTTGTTGAAAATAATTTTCTACCGCAATTCTCTCGCCATTTTGCTTAAGTACCTTGACAGCAAAAACTGGTTGTGCTGTTATTTTTTACCACTATTTTAGGGAGCGTTTTCCAACGGGATAATTCTCCTTCCCTAACATTACTGCTGTACCATGTGTCTACAAAGTGTCGACATGATGTTTTGACCTGCGAGATCATTAGATTTTTCTCCCACCCATTCATTATGGGACATTATTAGACGGTAAATCCAGCATCATACATAATCAGACTAGGGCATGGAATACACACTCATGTCTATATATTGTTTTTTTGATAAAATATTAAACCTTTATTGAAATATTAAGGATCTCAAAAAAGATCCCAATTCCCTATCCTATGATAATATTTTCAGTCCCAATGCGTATTGATGTTAGAATCAAATGACAGGAGAAATGCATTTACAAAAGGGAGCATACCGAGTATTCTTTATTTCCCGTTTACATATAGGTTTAAATAAGATAAAGAAGAAAGTGGAGCTCTCTCCATTTTTTGACAGGGAAATGAACTCTCAACATAAATATTTCAAAAAAATGCTAAATATTTTTTAGAACATTCTAGGATTTTACATAAATTAAATTCTTGGAAGTAATTAACATGGGTAGTGAAGGGTATTTCATAGAAGAAGATGTTAAAAATGAATTAGAGATGATACAACGAATCTCGATTTTATAAACTGTTGTAGAAAAATTCACGAATATTTGAGTATCAATTTTTGGGGCAATCCTCTATTACCAGATCAAAAAGGATTTATTATCGAAATTTTACCAGATCAAATCGAATTTATAATTGTCAGGAATTGTACATAAAAAGAAATATAACTTTTTTGATGGGTACTGGTGAATTGTGTGAGGTGGGGGAGGGTATACAGGACTAATTAGTAACTAACAGTAACTAATTTATGTGTCATCTTCGTCAAATAACTTAGTTCCAAATCGATCCTTAAAATCCCTCAATCCCTCTTTATACGGTGTACTCTACCACTGCACCGCGGCACATTTGTGTGCCACCAAATTCATAAAATGTGCCGTAATTTGTTTTTTAATTATTAATTATACTCTGAGAAAAAAATAAAATTCGTGGAACCGAATCATTCGGCCGTTTTACAGAACTGAACTTTGGGTATTCGTGGTATATTTATTTTATCCTTCCGTGGATATAAAAAAAATTGATTGGGTTCGTAATCCATTTGTAATAACGGATACATCTGTAGTTGAATTAACTCGGAATGAAGAGGAAAAACTAATTTCAACCTGTAATAATCCAGATTTAATTTCAAAATATTTGGAAGAGTCAATTAATTTCATTTTGGATTGAAATTAGAGGCGATTATCTCATAATAGCCAAAAAAAATTTAAAAATATTGTTACAATCTCTTCTGCATCTTATTTGAGTGAATTCGGATTTTCAACATTAATAAATATAAAACACTTGTCGAAGTCCGAAGGTATGAAACAGCAGTTGCAGAATATAACGAAAAAAATTGGCTAAAAAAATGGTCCTCGCTTTCAGATAAACACAGGCCTCACACCTTAATTTTATACCGAAAATAAGGGAATTAATGAGTTCATATGGTAATTAATTCCGCTAGTTCAGTACCTCTGTTTTAAGGCCTTGGATGGATCTCGGAGGGGGTTTGCGAGTCGAATTGCCCTCCCCAGAGCGTTCCAGGAGTGTTCTATACGGATGAAGTCTTTAGATCCAACTGGCCAATCCATTCAGCGAAAATCCTTACTTTCCAGAAATTCATCGACCAGATGATCTCTATGTGCATCGCGTTGTCACCCATTAAAATAAAACCAGGGCCAGCTGTACCCGAGAAAAGACAAACAGAGGGCTCCAAGACCTCAGCTCTAAACCTCACAGCCGTCACAGTGCCTCTTACAAAGACATAGCGGTATGTGCGGCCATCAAACGAGTAGCCTGCTCAAAAAAGCGAAGGCTTGATTTTTTGGGCAGGCATCACGTTAGATTGTAAAGGTCGATTTCTCGGACATTGGAGGGCAGGCAGAGGGTACCTGGTTAACCCCCATATATATTCTTGCCGTACTTTCATGGCCAATCAACCTATCAACCAGTTTTTGTGTTACATTCTTCAACTGCTATTTCATATCTTCTGGTTTAGCTGAGTGTTACGCACGATCACGAGTGCGTATTTTAACTGTCGAATTGTTATTTTTTTGCAGTATATCAGCCCTATATATATACAAAATTTCATTAAAATATATCTGTTGGGAATTATGGACCGAGTGGTCTGAGTGGGTGGAGCGTAGTTGACACGTCGCTCTGACCCCACGTGGTCTATCTCGATAGAAACCATGTGTAACGGATTCTGTCTCAGTAAAATCTTGAACTTGGCTTCAGCATAACTAGACATGCTGTTGTTTACTCGTATATTTTAAATCGGACTCTTTTGCTTGGCTTCGGCGTTCTAGATGCCGTTGTTTACTAGGATTTTTATCTTGAATATTAGAATTCTCTTTGGTTTCAGTCTAATTAATGTAATGATTTAATTTGTTAAAGATTGTTAAGTTTATTGTTGAAAGTTATTGTTACCAATAAATCCAAGAAAAGACAAATTCTAGGACTCCAGAATATTACTATTATTATGTTATAACACCACACACACGCACTAGTATTTATTACAATATCCAGTAGTTCTAGAGATAATCAACAAAATCAAAAAAATTTTGATTTTGAAGACCAGCGTACATCCAATTTTACAGGGCATAATTAATCACAGAAAAATAGATTAATATACAGATTTCTTTGTTGACTGACTTCACCCAAGTTTAAAGGGGCCGAGGTTGCCTAGTGGTTATATTAGTCACGAGCTTTGTGGGCGGCGTTATAAGTTCGAGCCCTACTGCCACTGATGACCCGCCGTATAGAGGGTCTGATGCATGGTAAATCTGTCACGGCTCAAAGTCTTCACGTTGACAGGGTGTGGTAGTTTGTAGAGAGGACTGCCAGCTCAGGTGTCCTCGTCTTCTGACCGAGGTTCAAAATTGACAGGTACATCGTCAATAGCTCTCGTGTTACTTTATAGTGCGACGTCAATAAGCACTCACTCACGCACACACAATTTTAATATAGTTTTCGTATAACTTCCAGTACGGCCCAAGACAAAACCAATCACTATACGCTAACACGTTTGCGGAGACGGACTAGTTTACCCTAGTACATAATTTACCAAGTATAATGGTACATGCTTCAGACTCGTAATACTTTCTAGCTCAACGTTATATTATAACCATATTTAGGCTTAATTATAAAACCGGAATAAAGTACAAATGTATAAGCAAAGTTTATATTCAAGATACCCGTTTGAAAAACAATATAATTGATTGCACTATTCATTTTTTTTAGCTCGTAATTTGTTCGTAGTTATAAAGTGATTGATTAATTATTTATTAACGTTGCCTCAGAAGCAATTAGAAACATGGGTAATTTTGTCCCAGGACGGTTGACAGTAACGCCTCAGGTACCTCCACCTCCCAGTTCAACATCATAAGCATGAGAAATTTAAGACTCGATAGATTTAACATTCAAAAAAGGAGATGCCCAAATCCTCTATCTTTTGGTTATGAGTCTGTTATTTACCTAACTAATCTTGTGGCGTATTTATTTAACATAACATAAAAATAGCATTACTTGACTTTTCACTTAGAAAATAATATATATAGTGGCAATAATGTGCATGCTATAGCCATATAATTACTTTACCAGAATTTATATACTTTTTCTGTTATAATAAAGTATCCAATTATAATTACAAAACGAAAAATATTGACTTGTATTTTAATTTATGAATGTATGGGAAAAATTAAAATAATAAACTAATTGTAAATAATTTGAATCAGCAATGTTCGAAAACTCCTTATTAATTATTTAAGAAAATGTTGGTTAAACTTCATCATAAACACCTTGCAACCAAATGTCTTAAATTTGTGACTGCTTGTGGTAATTGGACTACATTTGGATAATGGGTCCAGTTTCGTTAAACATGAACTAGAATGAGCAATTGTTTCCTTTATTGTGCATTTTATATCAATTGCCGTTATATCGATTACATCTTAATATACCCTGATGAAAAAAATTCCAACTACCCCCAAGAAAAAATTATACAGTCTAATGAAACTTCGTACATTTGTCTTAGTCATATTTAATATATTAAAATTTCAGGATCACAGACTTATGTAAGCACGAAGAAGGGCTGTTTCAAATGTTAAATAATGGTACATGGATAACCTTAGTGAAACCACCAGAATTTGAATGCAAGCATGCAGTATGCATAAGGTACTGGATATCAGTTTGTAGGGTGCAATTACATGTCTATTGCCAATTAGAATCGTGTTGGGGTTCTGACAGCAGTATGGAGTTGCTACATTATTAGGCTTCCTTCTTGAATAATGTTCATAAATTGCAGCGTAACTTGTTCGAATCACCAAGACTGCCGTACAAATTTGCAGTCAGGGTACGTTGAATAACCACAAGATTGCCCCTGCTATCATAGAAAAGTGATCCCCAGGCCTAACTTCAGGTGAAGGTCCAGTATATCTAGGCCACAAAATGGTTGTTTGCCGGCGCTGACTAACCTTCACAGTCAATATACACGGCCATCACTGGTACCAGGCGTGGCTCTCATTGGAGAACTTGCTCATATCACTCAACCTCCAATTAGCTCTAGCGTGACATAATTGAAGTCACTTACTGATTTGGGCTAATTATATAGATGCTGCAGGAGTCTCCCTCCTCAAATTCTGTTTCTCAAACAATTGAGTTGATATTGTGTCCCTCTGGCGCCGACAAAAGCTGCAGATGGACTGTGATGTTCCACAGCATGCGACAAATACCCGCGATCTTCTCTGTCAGTGGTTACCTGCACGTAGTTGGATTCCGGTGTTGTGAATAAGTAGCTTGCAACCCTGCTTCCCTCAATCGTGGTGGATACATTACTACCAAGTCTTTCTACAGTATGCGGCAAGAAAATTTACATTTTCTTAGCTCTATTATACGACCTCATTTAGACTCAGTGAGGTATTAGTGGCTTCTTTCTTTCCTTAAATGCATTCTTGACCAGCATCAACTTATAATGTAGGACTATTCCTACTTCTCTCAAACCCCACTCTTCGCTCGGACCTGGCTAGATGATGAGGAGAATAATTGATCAAGTGGACATGATTCACTAAAATTATTTTAGCCCACTCGTATCATACAAACACAATAATCCAACTAAGATGTTAGATCAATAGTTAGAGCACAGAAGGGAGACTAGTTAGCTTGGGAATAATGTTTTATGTGCACTCCAGCTAATTTGCAATTAACTGCTAGCTCAATTGTAACTCAGCCGTGCACTAACATTTACTTTCTGTTTCTTTAAATAATAATACACAACCTGAACTTGTCAGTCAGAAGTCCTGCAATTCGGGCTTAGACACTATTAGTTGTCTTGATCAGCTCGCATCCGAAGTCTCACTTTGGTCCTCCCCAATGGACTAAATTCATGACAGTGCATGATAATATAAACGTATTCACCATTGAGATTCAAAACGAGACAAATAACTAGCTCGTACTTTTATTCTATTTGTAAAACTGGTAAAATTTCAAATTGCATAATTGGGTAAAGAAGAGGCTCAAAGGTATAAATAAATTTCTGGAAAATTTTAAAATTAATGAAGAAAAAGTCTTGTTTATACACGTGCTTTTAAATAAAGTGACAATAATTTTTAAAAAGTTTCTGTAAAAGCGTAATTTGGCAACAACGAAGTGCATGAACTGATTTATGAAAATAGATAATTGCATTTATCAAGTGACTATGACGTCATATGTTTTGAACTGATTGGCTAAACACGTGGTTAAAATTATCGTATGATTATGACGACCATGAAATTATCTCACAATAATAATCTTAGATTCTCATACAAAACTCACGATCCTCTGCTAACTCTCAAACTCGCGGGCAAATTTATATAATAAGCAATTTGCATAAATCACGTTTTCGTACCTGCAGTGGAAGTTGGATTTTCCTAAATAGTCCCAAGGTGTGAGCCACGTATAGATCCGTCACAAACTCACAGCATGGTACCATAATAACGCTCACGAGCCTTACATCGCGTATTTAAAGTACTACTGATTCGCATGCTCAAAGTGACGCTACTAACATCACACTAATGCCCCTAACACGAAATTTGAATTTAAGTCATCTTTCAGATGTATGAACACGCATACCAAAATTGATTTATCTTTTTTCTCCTTCTTGATGGTGGGAGTTTTATTTCCATTAGTGTGTGTATTATAATGATTAATTGCATGTATTGCAAACGGATATTTTACTGAGGTATTACTACATCATAATAACATTTGATAGAGAATAACTCATAATTATACAAGGATAATTTTTTAAAATCTCGAATTGTCGAAATTGTAACTATGTTAGTTAAAGGATCCTTTATTGATAAACACAAAATTATATTTGACAATAAGAAGGAGAAAGAAAGAGTATTGATGATTCATCAATTTCCAATGATATGTCAATATTTTCCTCTTCGTGATAAGCACACGTTTAAGAAGATTTGAAATGCGTCTAGATAAAGATGTCTCAAATTAATTTGACAGTAAATGACAGGGAAGTTCATAAGTCTATGATTCATTCATTGCGGTCATATTTTATTTGTTACCCAATCTTTGCCAAGAAATTAGAATTTTTGTATTTACTAGAAAAGTTCGGCATTGATATCTATCTTTGCATGACGTTATCGAAATTCAGACAGTTTTCTGTAAGTTCGAGTTCTTACTAGAAGTCTTATTCGCGTAATAAAGACATTATCAGTACCATGATAAAAGATCACAAAACTAGATGATAACTTTGTGTTAAAAATAACAGTAGAAGTAATTTTGCATGAATGACACAATATTCTTTTGGAGTATCATATACGACGCAAAGTTTATGAAAACAACAATATTTACACTTTTATTCTAATTTTATTTCATAAAAATGATGCCTAAACAAGGTTAAACTAGCAACTGACAACTATTTAACTGTAGGTTATTATAACCGACTGATACGCTGTGATAATAACTCTCGCGTGATATTTAAATCAACAACATCTATAGTTGTCATTACATCACCAGTGACGTTTGAATTAAACCTTTATTCTGCCATTTTCTTTCTAGTAGTGCAGTGCTTCTCAAATTTTAAACACTTGCAGCACAGTTTTCAATTTTCGTCCTCCGCCCCACCGCTGGTAACAATGTATTTGATTCAATAATGTACTTTGACACTTTAAAGTTATGACTTAAATTATAAAAGTTATCAGATAAATGCTAAATTTTGTTTATAATTTTATGCAGTAAATAGAGGCAGTAATTGTAGTTATTAAACTTGCTCTTAGTGATAAGTTAATATCAAATACATCATTACATGTAGTACATTGATAAGTATATTATATAATTGTAAATGTGTATTTTAATTTTATTATGTAACTTTTACTTCCTTTCAGTAAATTTAATAATTTTGTTAAATAATATTTTATTTCCAACTTTTCGATGGGCTTGCACCCCCATTAGGGTTACCACGCCCCTCAAGAGGCATACCCCACAGTTTGAGAAACGCTTTAGTAGTGTTACGTTAAAATATTGTTGGATTGATTGGTTACTTAAAAATTGTTTATCCTATTACATTAATTAATTTGATTTTTAAAACCATTTTCTGGCGGAAATATGGGGAGGGGAGGTCAAAGATAGAACATCTTATGTTAGGAATTTCTTTTGTATCATTACATGATAAAAATAAAATATAATTTTAAAATACTAAAATCTAAAAGAGGATTTATAAATTAAATTTTATATTCAAAAATTTCAGAGTTGATATACAAATTACTTTCGTAAAATTTCAGAAAACAGGAATCAATTTGTAGTGGGACATTGCAAAATGTACAAACGCATCCTGTTCTCTTATCATGTGCTTTAATAGAGTACAAACAGCAACGAATATATATTTTTCTGTAAATCTGGGGTACATGGTCAACTTTATATATGGCAACTTTAATAAATCGTATGTCATCTAGAACAGTTTTCTTGCTGCTCAGGAAAGACCCAAAACAATATGACCACCTTCTCAAATATACATTACCCCTTGGCCTGTAAAACAGCTGCTATTTGGCTTGTCATGGATGCCACAAGTTATTGGTAGGTGTCTTGAGATTAGTAGTACCAATGTTTAAGCAGCGATCATACTAAGTCGAGATAATCCGACAAAGTAGTATTTAATCTCTGAGCTGCCTTTTTTTGAAAGCCTAAACGTGCTCTATTGAATTAAATTCCGGTGAGTTGAATTGCCAGAATATTAGCTGGAATTCATCATTATGCTCCTGTAACTACTCCAACGTAATTCTAACCTTGTGACAGGGAGCGTTACCCTGCGGGAAAACAGATGCCATGTAAGAGCTCAACTAGTTTGCAATATGTTCAGATAATAGATAGTTTTTATGATCTGTTCTACCACAACTAAGTCCCAGAGTCACCCCAATCCCTTCCCCTCACTAAAGCTTAATATCGCCCCCACCAACCTGTATATGATCTCTTGTAAATGAGGGGAGGGGGGAATAACTGTTCGCATGGAAGACCTTGGAGCACCTGAGCCTGCGACGTGATGAATGAGAAACCGTGATTCATCCGACCAGGTTCTCTTCCACTTATCCATGGTCTAGTCTCAGAGTTCCCGGGACCACTGTAAGCGAGTTGACAATGACGCTTGATCAAAAGAAGCATACAAGTGAGACGTCTACTGTACAGTCCCATATCCAATTGTGTCCGCTGAACTGCTTGTTCCGAAAACTTGCACTTGGACCGACATTGTATTAGGCTGCCAGCTGAGCCACTTTCTAAAGCTGATTTTGCTTTACTTAGCTGAACCGTCTCCAACGTCCTTTTTCTTGGATGACGCATAGATGTCCAACAGTTTGGCGCCTACTGCTGGTTTCCCTGTGTCATTTACCCCCTTTATATAAATCCAAACAAAGAAAGATTGCGGAAAAGCCACCAATCATACAAATTTGGAGATACTCCTTCTGAGTCTACGGGTCATTACAATTAAATCACTTAAATCATCAGCCATTCCCATCTCTCGCAAAATTAAGTATAAGAATGATTCCTTACCTTCTCCAGCAGCTGTTAAATACCATTCCTATTTAATCACGTGCCCTTCACGTCATCCAGACTTCAATGAAATAGGGATGGTCATAATGTTTTGGCTCGTCAGTGTATATGTCTTACGACGAGTATAATAATTCAATAAACTTTGCGCAATTTTAAACCATGGCCAAAGCTGATATTCCATTGAAAATATGAACTCTTCATTCAAAACTCCAAGTTAAGTCTTGCAAGGCTTTGCAGTCCTGTCACGCTTCGTGTAGTGGGCGTTATTTCTGTATATGGTGTTTCCTAAATTGTAGTACTTGAACAAATATTAGAATAAACTTGAAAAACCAAATACTTTGGTTAAATTACCTTACAAAATGGTTTCTTAACATAATCTCCTACAGACACTTGTACTTACAAGAAAATTCAACGGCATGTGGCGAGTCTTAATTGTTACCCTTCTTGTCCGAATTCGCAATGTGACTCAAGCCGCTCCTGCCAACATCTTGGCTTGTATTGGTTGCCATAAAAGCCAGCTGCTCTCAAGTCCTGCTACAGCTCTCCATTGTTTAAAAACGCATGGGTTCATGGACTTGATATAGATGTTTCTGTCGATCAAGTGTGGTAAGAAACAACAACAGCACAAGTCGAATTTCACATTCATTTAAATCAAGGCAATAGATGAAATGAGCGTAGCTCTCGTAAACAATACAAATGGTTGTGTACCTTTTCTATTGGGAGAAACAAGCTTAAAAATAGTTATTAAATCCTATATTCTTCTAACTGTAAAACGCAAACTTTCAAAGATACGTCTGCATATTTAAAAAATATATATATATGGAAAGATCATAGTCAGTAATAAGAATATAATGAATAAAAGAAGATATAAATAATAAAGTAAACAAGTCTGGCGGAGATATTTACGATATAATGGTAAATAAAGCAATAACTAGTAATAATTCAAACATCTCTTACCGCTTAATTTCTACTGTGTAGTTAATACTTTTGTAACCATTGATGAAAATTAAACCTTTTAAGAGTAACTGAATTTTAGAACTGTTTTATTTTTCCTTCAAAATATCAAATAATATATATCTGTAATAAAATTTATCCGAAAGAGCTTGCTTTTATTTATCTCTCTATATAAAAATAATTTTAGCAGTGTTGTAATAAATTTATCTACACATAAGGTATAGTAAATAAAAATAGGTTATAAAAAGTTGAATTTAACTGAAGAGGAGCCCCAAGAACTATTTGTCTGGGAGGTAGGTCCCCCTACCTTCCAGGATTTTCTCGAAAAATCCGTTTACGTCATAGATCGTGATATTATAAATTTTTTCAATAATTTCCAAAAGTATCCATATGGTTACCATGTCACTAAAACTGGTTGCCAATATGATCGCCAAAAATGATGACAACTTGGTAGTGTGGCCAAAAGTATTCGCTAGTTTTACAATTTGAGCAATGAGTATAAACAGTTGTATGCTTCGAACAATAAGAGTTGATCTGCCATTAAGGGGAAAAGGGGTACCCGTCTCTCCCCTAGTTTAATTAATTCTTAATTGCTTAAAAGTTTTGTAATAATGATATAATTTAATAAATTGTTTGGTAAGTTTTGAAGAAAAATCTCTTTGTTTTAAAATATAGGGAAAAAGGAAGGCAAAAGAATTTTTCAAAAGACTATAGTTAAAAAGTTTTATTCTTAAGGGATCATTTAGCCATTAGAAATTATTAAAGTGTATATTAGTTTCGTATACCATCACCAGAACTCATTGCCGAAGTCGGTATTTTTAGTTAAAATAAGCCGCACTTATTTATTATTTTATTTATTTTGCTTCTAAGCCATTAGAATAGATATAACACATTCTTCCTATTGACTCTCAGATTTAAAAAAATAGTGATTAAGACTAAAAAATTGCTCATACAGAACAAGCTATACTTACATTAAAATATGTTTTAACTGTATAATAGACTGATGTATCTAAGTTCATTAAAGTATTAGACAACAAATAAATTAACTCGATGATTGATGTATTATCCCTATCCCGGTATGGCTCTCTCTCCAAGTTTAAAAAAGGTTAACCACATCCTATGATTTTTACTTCTAAATTTTAAGACTATTTTTGCTTTAGACTCCCAATAATAATGAAATGCTCTAGAACCGGGGTGGGCATTACGTCGATCACGATCAACAGGTGGAACGCCAAGACATTTTGGGGTGACCACCTAAAAATTTTATTAATTAGTAATTATATATGGAAAATTCAAGATTGGCTGACAATACGTAGATTAAGCCTTCTACTGACTACAACAAAAAACTAACTTTAGATAAAAATGTTTTATTTTTTAGTGTATTTTGAATTGTTTCATATTAAATGTATCATTTGATATAATTATATTTGGGATTATTATTATTAAGCTTTTGTATCCTGCGTTTTGCTTCAAACGCGGTTTTAAATGTGTTTTTTTTTATTTTAGTTCTGTAGATATATTCCGTACTTATTATTAAGTTATAATATAAAGTACTTATTATATTAAGTTAACCCTTTTCCTCACACCTCACCACATCTACGACATTGGGCAGTAGCGTACACAAGAATTTTTAAAGGAAAGGGGTCGAGGGTTGAAGATCTACCATTCTCGTATCATACCCCAATACGCAGCCAAACATAGTTTTTCCACGGGGGAGGGTTCTACGGGTGGGGGTCCGGACCCGTGGACCGCAACTCCTTGAAAAAATTAGAAGTAGCCCGCACCCTGTGAAAGTCTGCCCTTCCCTGCTCTAGAACAACGGTTCTTAAACTTTTGATTGCAGCGACCCCCTTTTATGAATCAACCTGGCATCGTGTTCCCCCTCCCCCAAGATTTTGAACACTTTTCTGACGCCCAACATGTAGCTGAGTGATTTAATCGTTCCTCAATTATTCCAAGACTGCCTCTGCTACTTATACAGCTTTTTTAAACACTTTTTTTTAAAGAAAAGCAAACATCTAATTATATACACATCTGACTCTCGCTAATTCAAACCTTCGATAATACGAACCTCTCGATAATTCGAAGTGTATGCTCAGCCCCTAGAAAAACTCTTGATATTTCGAACTCAAACAATACGTTTTGGTATACTCAGTATTTCGAAGTAAAATCTGCTGCTGGCCACAGTACAACACGCGATAATTCGAAGTTATCTTATATAACAGTCGACAATATATATTCAAACACTCATTATCATGTTGAGTCCTGTAGCAAACAGGTTGGAGGTTACATGTTTTGTGTTGTACTGACTCTGCTTGTCTCCCCTGCAACGTAGCCCCTTTGATAACCATCGGGGTTCATTCCGATAACTCTGACAGAAGCTAAAGTGCCACTAAAAAAACTACGCAACTTTTTTCTTCAAAATCATGTTGGTGCGGACGTTTTTCAAGCTTCATTTAATCTAGAAAAATCTATAGAAAAAGTTAGAATGTCATAAAACAAAAAAGATAACAGATTTTTTCGTCAAAAAAAAATTATGTACTGTGCGTATTATTTCAATAGTTGTTTTTAATACATATTCTTCTACGTATTCTTTACGTATTATTTTAATGCAGGATCTTTAACTTCTATCTAATATTTGTACTGCACTTTTTAAAAATACTTTAAAATAATTTTAAACATATGTGTATTATTGTTTTATTACATAGTTTCAAATTTAAATGTGTTAGAAAAAATTTCTTTTCATGTATTTTGGGAGTATTTTCCAATCCTTTTAATAATTCGAAGTTTTTCATTGGTTCCTTAAATTTCGATATATCGAGAGGGACTGTATAATATATATATAAAATATTACAAAATACTAATTCTAAATAAATAATGTACTTATCTGCATTAAATAAAATTTTTAACGAGGAGGACGGTTGTTTTATCGAGAATTCAATGGAGAGCAAGAGGACTGTAGTTTTATCTGGTAATGTTCTATGTAGTAAATGAAGAGCCCTTGGTATACGAATAAGTTTATTGATGACTAAACATAACATTGACAGTACTACACTCACACACACCAAACATTAATACTATTTACAGGTTTTTAGAAGAAGAATATCGCTTTAAAGCGCACTGCCCAAAGCATCATCCGTTCCTTCGATCCGTTGATCGGCGTTTTTTTTATAATTCAATGGCGCGTTACATAAGTTTGTTCTGGCAATCCTGAAGTCGCCAATTAAGTTCGAAGGCGCCAACATCCTGGGCCTCGTTGCAATGTTTAATTGCAAAATTACATACATTCTTACATACTAATATATGAAATATACACAAAATATACTGATAAAATATACTGATAAACAATTACAATAATTAATATAATGCAATACGTAAATGAAATATATGCTAATGAATATAATACACAAATACAATTATGCAATACAATAATATATATATCGTTATTCATATATTGGCAATTTTACTAATTTATTGACTGGGCGTTGGTAGGTGCCTTTATTTATTTTTAAAGTCACAACTCTTATAATATTATCTTTACCTGGGTGCACTTTGATAATTTTTGCAAGATTCCAATTAAGTATTTTTGAAAAATGTTCATTTTTAACTAGCACTAATTCATTTTCCTTAAATGGTTGCTCACCTCTTTGCCATTTTACTCTGGATTGTAGCCGGTTTAGATAGTCATTTGACCATTTTTTCCAAAATGTTTGTGTTAATTTTTGCAATGGTGCTAAATTTCTCTTACAAGTGTTTTTATATCAGGTGTAATATTTGAAATCTGCAGTCTCAATTCCTGTTCTATGCTGTCCGGACGGTTTCCACTATCTTTTTGGAAATATTACGTTGTAGTATTGGCTATGCAGTAACAAACAATAAACCCGCATTTATATTCTTCATCGAAATACATGTTCTAGAAGAGTTTTTTCATTAGAGGCAAATTAATGATCTTGTCTAGGTTGACACATCTTTCATTTTTCCACGAAGCCTTTCATAATCTGTAAAAGAAGAAAAGCTTAACATTAAATTGGAGACCTTCGCGGCCCTCATAGAAAGGTGCTGGGGACCCCCAAGGGTTCACGGACCACAGTTTAAGAGCCACTGCTCTAGAATTAAGTTCCCACAGTGGTTCCTACGGGTCTTTGGGGGTGCGGGGACAACTTAAGGAGGTTCGCGAAAGGTTTGATTTAAGAGGTCTGAGGGATGTTAACTTCGTCCCGGAGGTGAAAATACAAACAATTTTCAAACAGATATAATTCTTTGAAGTTAATATTAAATAATTCGAATCTTTTACATATTATTTATAAGGGAATAAGGTTTCAAAAAAGTACAAAATGTTTAAAATATACTCATAAATTTAAAAATTATAAGCACGTGAAATTAAGAAACATTTCTGTAATAAATATTAAGTAAATTTTACGTTGCGCTTGTTGTTTTCAAAAAAAGAAGCATTTATATATGAAACCTTATAGAATTATAAAATGTAACATACTCTTTAAACCCTACCTAATTTTAGTAATATATTCTTATCATTTGTATTTCAAAATCTTTGAAAAATTTTGAAATTTAAAAAAAAAATTTGAAAAATTTAATTTTTTAAAAAGTATAATTTATTTTTCTATTTATATAAAAATAGCTACAGGGTAATAAGAATACATAAAATTTTATAAATCAGTTTATTGCTAGTAATTAGAGCTACTATATTAGAAAATATGATGCGCGACTCTAAAACTTAATATTCCTTACAGAAATGTTTTCTATTTTTATATGCTTGTAATTTTTTAAATTATGATTATATTTTAAACATTTTACTCTTTTTTGAAGCCTCATTCCTTTATATATAATGTGTGGAAGATTCTAATTATTTAATTTTAATTTCAAAGAATTATATCTATTTGAAAACTGACCCATTTCTACTATCATGAAAATTAAAATAAATTAGTCATGATTTTTACAAGTTTAAAAAAATTTAAGAGTAAAATATTATAGATTGGTACATAAAATACAAGAAATTAGAAGCGTCGCAAGGTGATTGTAGGGTCGATCGTGGATACGGCCGTTTCTGTGAAGTTTATATAGGAATGACACTCCTCCGCTACACGCTATAACTTGTCTATGATATGGCAATATGAAAGAGTCGAGAGATGTGAAGTGAATGCAACAACATTTCCTTAGTTTTGAGACAAAAGCAGTATTATTCTTTGTATTGTTAAGAAGTACATTATGTAGGTGTTTTCTAAAGTAACTGATATCTTATACATAAATTTATTAACAAAAGATATGTTTGTGCGTGTGTTAAACAGTTCATTTATAAAATAAGTCTTATTAGGTAATGCTTGGAGTCCAGTGGCTGAGTGGTAGTGCATCGCGCTTCCACGCCACAGGTCCGAGGTTCAAACCTGGGGCTGGGCAAGGTCTACTCAGCCTTTCATCGCTTCAGTGGGTCGACGAATGAGTGCTAAGCTTGCTTGGGAACATAACACGGGGGATTATACATCAGAGTGATAACCTGACCGGAACATCTGCTCATGAACCTCAAATCCCAAGGTCACGTATTCTGAAATGAGGGTCGTAGGCCTTGGCCCTCATGGGCTGTTGCGCCACTAAGTTAAGTTATGTAATGCTTATTAATATTCTTTTCAAGTACTTTTTTCACCTAAGTTAAATTTGTTAATTTTCTGTTATGCATTGAAGTAGAGTTATTTCACTTGTTGGTTCACAGCCATGTTTTTGGTATAAAAAGGGATTCATGGGCAGAGTAAGTTTAGGAATCACTGCTCTAGAAAATACAGGGTGGTCCC
This sequence comes from Trichonephila clavata, assembly GCA_019973975.1. Taxonomy (NCBI): domain Eukaryota; kingdom Metazoa; phylum Arthropoda; class Arachnida; order Araneae; family Nephilidae; genus Trichonephila; species Trichonephila clavata. Next base: position 93,695 of record BMAO01022839.1, read on the forward strand.
GAATTCATGGTACAAACTTTTAAGGGCAGATACAGGACATTGTAGCAATCATTTATTGCATAGGAATATATGAGCACAAGTGACGCGGTGAGGCATAAACGGGGAAATTATAGAAAAGAGAAAGGGAGTTCTGGGTTGGTTGCTTTGCTGGTAGGGGGCAGTAAATGTCTAGCCACCGTTCAGCAGGATGCATCTCAGTAGGAGAAAGCGCCATTCGCAATTGTGCTGATGTCTACGATGAGATAACTTACGTATGCCAAAAATGCAAACACACATGCATTTCATGTACGGTCGTGCCAATGGTAACGGCAGAGCTGTGCTACGAATGTATCACGCGCAGTTTCCTGATCGACGAATGCCGGATCACAGAATATTTTTCAGCGGTTACATCGTCAACTACGTGAAACACGTTCATCTCACGTCACCAGACAGGATGCTGCTCGACGGAGAGCTGTACGCAGTCCAAGCCTGGAAGAAAGCACCTTGAACGATATGGCTAATAGACCCAAGCACAAGAGCTGTTGTTCATCACGTAAATACGAGTCATTAGATCGTTTGTAGAATGTTAAATGAAAATCGCTTTCACCTCTTCTAGTTTCAGAGAGTACAAGCTTTGAATCCGGCAGACTCTCTTCTCCGACTGCCAGTGGGTGGTACAGCAATGTACGCTTCAGTTGGACTTCATAGCTCATGTGCTGATCAGTAATTGTAAACATTACAGTTATCAACGAAGCTTTCAATGTACACTTTGTCTTTCCTATCGTCTGTTATTTTTTGTGTTTTTGCCTCACCGGGTCACACTTGCGCCCATACATTCCTATACAATAAATAATTGTTACAATTTCCAACACCTGCCATTAAAGTTTGTACCATGAATTCGGGACCACACTGTATAATTTTTTGTCAAATGTAATACATGAGAAAAAAATTTTAAAATATTATTCTACGGGATGAAGATAATTCAAATCCTATCTCGAACTCACGAACCTTCAACCACTAAACTTGTCATTCCGTATCTGAAAACGAATGGGATATGAATAATTCTTTGATTCCCTCCTGTAAAAAGAGCAAAGGAAAAACTTTTGCTCTCTTTATATGTACGAGGTCTACTTTTGCTTCTATTACATTGCAGCATCATCTACATTTTTTGTCCAATTTCGAAGGTAGCACAGCTGTTGAATTTAATTATCTCGGAACCAAATGTAACTTCGTCCTCCAAATTAGAAACATTTAGTATAACTTTGTTCTATTTCGTAAGTGCAAAGAAAGAAGAAAGTGCAATTAAAATTGAAGCACGTGTTTCAGTTTCTAAATTAGTTTCCAAAGCGCCGAAGTCGACTTCCTAGAAGCATTCTTTTCGAAGATTTGTATCGTCAACCTGCTGCAGAATTTCCTTGAATACTTAATGAGAGAAGAGAAAAAAAAATGACTTCTTTTCTCCAGGCAAATGTGTAGAGTTGACCGAGTTCTTTGTGTCTGAGAGTCCAGTAAATCGTATGACTGCGTTCGAAACGGTTTTATCTCTTTCCGTATTATTATCAGTAATAAAAGCGTTGAGAGGCGTTTAGAATCTATAGATTATGAATGAACTTTAGAAGATATTAATTTCTTTGTACAGCCAAGTCTCTTTGTCCTTTGAGGCAGTTGCTTATTTTGAACTAAAAAAATTTCTTTAAAAGTTTATTATAGAAAAATAATCACACATTTAGAATAATGGATGTTTCTTAAAATAAAATCAACCCTTTTAAATAAAATGAAAATAAAAAAAAATTAGAAATTTTTTTATTTAATATTTTAGAAAAGAAAATATTTAGGAAAATATATAAATGACATTTTGCCCTTATTTTTATTTAACGATATCTGTAATTTAACGTTGGAAAAAGTAATTATTATTCATATGATTTAAATTTCTTAAAGGACAAAAATAGAAAAACTCACTGAAATTTGCAGTGATAATTTGTAACCAATTAAATGAACGAAAATGTAAAGAATTAATGTATGAGGGCGACAACGTTCGGAACCGTGATTTTGTAAAAGGTTGGAAAAAATATCTCTTTTATTTTAATGTGACTTGAATTAGAATCTATATATATAAAAATGGATGTTTGTGTATATGACTTCGCTTCACTGCAACACCGTTCAGCCGATCACTATGAAAATTGGCATGTACATGCCAATTTTCATAGTGATCGTGGAGAACGTTTTTGTGCTATCCCCGTTGTTGCAGCTCCCCACTAGGTTGCGCTACAGCAAAGAAACTTCTACACCGTTCAATCAATTGCCAAGTTGCCAACGTGGTCGCCAAAGAAAATGTCAACTTGGCTCTATAGCCAACATTTCGCTACATTTCCAATAAATCGCCATTATAATGTAAGGAAAGGAACAATTTTAACATAAAATAAATACAACAGAAAGTAATATTAACATATTACACATCCAGATATAAATTATTTACACTATTTTAAGAGTTCATTGCACAAAATTTGTAACAATGTGTTACTTTTGCTGAGCAGAGATCAGCTTAGGAAGGTGTTTTCAAAAATCGACCCACAAAAGAGTTACGGGGCGTTATAAATATTTTAAAAAAATCCCTTTTATCAGCTATTAGACCTTAAGACTTAAAATTTTAAAAATATGATTTTTTTGTTCAGCTGAGATGTGTGAAAAGCTTTTTTTTTGTTTGTTTATTTTGCAATTCACGTAAAACTAACTCATTAAAAACTTCTTTATCCTTCAATCTGTATTGTTTAATTTTTACATTCACCAGTGCGAAGAACGGGTATAGAGAAGCTAGTATAAATATAAAATTGTTTTAAGAGAATATTATTACAACAAAAAATATTTAAAAGTATTTTTTGGCAAAAAAAAAAAAATGAGAAAAAAATCATAAATTTTCAAAATATTCCCCTTTTATGTAAAATGCTTACATAAAAATAATATTTTGCTTATACATAGCTAAGACTTTTCTGCAGAGTCTGAACTAGGGTTTTTGAAGAAATCGCATTATTTTCAGAATTATTATCAATATAAATAATAACCGGGATTTTTTTTGTTAAAATTTCTTTATTTTAACGCATCAAAATATGAATAAATCCAATTTTAAAGTATAGATTTCAAAAGTCCTAGTCCAGGCCCTGTACTTAATTCTTAGCTATATAGCCCAAAATATTATTATTATTAGATGCATTTTCAAATTTAAAAAAAAAAATTTGAAAATTTGCCATCTCCTCCCCCATTTTTTGTAAAAAAAATTGCAGTTAACTTTTTGTTGAGATAATATTTTTAAAATAATTTTATACGTATATTCTAATTTAGGTGGCATTAAAAATCAAGAAAACTATTCATCTCTATACATTTCTTTTAAACTACAATTCAAAATGAAGTCGGATACCTTAAAATAAGTCATTTGAAAGGAAGGCCTTGAAATAATTCTAATATTATTGAAACAATAGAACATGCAAAAAATTTGAGAGAGAACATCATTAAAAAAATATTTACGAGAAATTCGAATAATGATAGATTTTGAGAGCTTAATTGCAGCTTGTAAAACGACATGAATTTTTAAATTTAAATTAAAACACAATATATATATAATTCCAATAATTATCCTGCAATATGTAAAGCATTCAATAAAAAATTATTATTATTTAATTTCCATAAAATATTTTTATCAAAATTCATTACAGGAAAATATTTGCCTATTTATCTCTCTTCCAGCGCCTTTATAGCTTAACTTTATTTGGCTTTTAAAATTATTTTCATTAATATTTTTTTTAAAAAAAATGTGCCTGAAAAAAAGAGAGGTATTGACCAAAACACCAGTATTGGTCAGTACTATTGACAGTATTGATACTAAGTATTACGTAAAACAATTTACTGCAAAATCCGGCGTATAACGACGCACACCTCCGTATGACGCGCACTCATACTTTCAAGCTGGAATTTTTAATTTTTAGGTAGATTCGACGCGTATAACACGCACTCCCTTTTTTAGAAAGGAAAATTAAATGTACGTGCGCAATGCTCTTATGTTTTGAAGCCATTTTTTCGAGGTGTTACTCCAAGATTTAGAAAAAAAAATAATATATTCCTTGAACTACAACCTTTTAAGTTCATAAGGAATGTCATACACCGTGTTATTCATCTTCAGTGGATCCCATCTCACGTCGAACTCTACGGCAATGAAATGTCGGACAAACTGGCAAAAGAGGGCTGTAATCTTCCAACTCCCTCTACATCCACCCTTACCTATCTAGAATTTTACTCGTTAAAAAAATCTCAAAATTTGGTAAAGTGGAGGGCACCTCCCACTCATCATTGGTATGCGGGTAATAGACTCGGACTGGCCCTAGCCCTCAGGTGTGACAGATGATCCCAGACTACACTTTCTCGTCTTGCTAGTGGTCACATCAAGTGCCTTTCATTCTCAGCGAACAAGAAGATCTTCTCCATCTGTGCAAGGTGTCAAAATCTCCAGGCTTCCCCGGAGCACATAATGCGTTGTATGGATCTCATAAGGAAAGATATCTACACGGATCCCTTTCTTGTGCTGGACTTTTTGAGTCAGCGATTTAATTGATCTTGTCTGACTTCGTCAGACCCTGGAGAATTAGCAACAACTACAGGAATGTCATTTCTTTTAAATAAACGGTACTTCGATGTATGTAGAAGGTCTAATTTTTTTGCTATGCTCTTCTTTTTTTAATGTTTAAAGCTCTCATTTTTATACCCGGCGTATAAAACGCATCCATAAATTTCGATCTTATTTTTTGTGTTCAAAGTTATACGGCGAATTTTATGGTGCATATCACAAGATGTCACTGTTAGAAGAAAATGTTTCAATCCCGCACCGTACTAATTATTTAAGGTGATATTTTGAGTAACCGGCTGGGTGGCGTGGTTCGTTTGTCGCTGGTTCTCTGCATCCAAGGTTGCAGGTTTGACTCCGGCCCAAGTCCTTGGATTTTCGTGATGCAGAAGATCGACAGCGACTATTTCGCATGATTATACGGCATGTAAAAGATCCCTAGAGTACGTGTTTGGCTTGGGTGCTCTTGGCAAAGTTGAATCCTAGTATACAGGTTCACATCGTCATAGCTCAGGTGCCTCCCTCTGTGGAGGAAACTGGGCGTCAAAATTACCTGCGGCAATTGGTATCCGTTTATATGGTGCAGCACTAAAGAGTGATACCAACTAAAGAGTGATACTCCTAGTGTTGTACTAGGTCTGCATTGGTAAAAATACCAATCCGCAGCCCCATTGGACAAAATATATATATATATCGAGTATGGCCAGATGAGGCAAAAATCAGGTCTTTAAAGTCTTGGTTGCCAATTTTTTCTGAGTGAGAGTTATATTAACGTCGTACTATAAAGCAATACGAGGGCTATTGAGGACGGACCTCATAGTTTTGGACCTCGATCAAGAAACAAAAGCGACACCTGAGCTGACATCCCCTCTCCAAACTACCACAACGGGAGGACTTTGATCTTCGACAGATTTAACTCGTATCAGCCCCTAGAAACTTTAGTAGCACTTGGAATCGAACTCACGACAAGGCAACCACAAGTTCCTGACCATAACCACTGATCTCCCTGAGGCCACTAATTTTTTTTTTTGAAGTCGGGAAACATTAAACTCTGACATTTTTGGCGTAGAACACTTACAATACATCAACATAAACTGTAAAAAAAAAACACCTCGCAGCTCTTTTTTTTAAGTCAAGGGCTTAATGGAGAAAAAACTTTGTGCACAAAAATAACTTTACTATTGTAGAGAAAAAGACGTATCCTGTCGTTGAAGCATAGTGCGGTTGGAATTAGTCAACCTTGATTCAAAACGTTTCCTTTACATAAACAAAAGAATCAAATATCATTATAGATTATTACAAATATATTTTTTTTAAAAAATTACTTAAAATTACTATACTTAAGAAATTCTAAGTCTTAAAGCAACACATAAGTTTACTAATCTTTATAGACTTCAATTTTCTTGATAAAAAAAAATATATGTCAAAGCTACTTTTCTTCTGACTTACCCAGTTTTTCAGGGTTTTTTTAAAAAAAAAATTTTATAAGTCATTGAGAAAATCCTGCCTTGTAATACTTTTTTTTATTAGTCTGGAATATTCCTTTTCAACAAAGATTCAAAATTGTTTCAAAACTTTCAATGAATTTTTAAATTAAAAAATCATTTCACATAATATTGATTTTTTCTGCAACAGTATTTCACAGAGTTAAATTAAAAATATTTTTGGCAGAGCGGTGTCTTCAATGAGGAGAGGAACGCCGTGTGGATCCCAGGTTACGAAAACCCTGGCCTTACACGACTCTAGTCTCCATGTTCGGGAAGAACTCAGATTCTGGTGTTAATTTTATGATAGTACGTTCCCTTAAAACGCTATTTTCTGTAAGCTATCATTTACATCAAATCTGGATCTCGGAGGGTTTTCTCACCGAATCCTTATCAATGCTTTAGTGAAACCATATGAACGACCAATTGCTTTGAAACTTTAAGCTAAAAGAAACTTATTTGCAAGTTTTTGAGAGATACACTTGCCATAAAAGCTAATTTAAAAATGAATGCGTAACAAGGTAAATCGAAGACACATTTATTAATGTACTGATAGTTTCTTAAAATCTATAAAATCCATCACTTTTATTAAAATTAAAATTAAAAGTCGTAAGTCCTTCACAAAATAACACACACACAAACGAATAACTATTCATCATAAACTAAAAATAATCCTTTTATATAATCTGTCTGAAAAAATTTTTCAAGATGTGTTTTAACAAAACATTTTTCCAATTAAATAAAAAATTATTCATAACACCGATAATAATTATACTAAAGTCAGTAGGAATATTATTCAATCTTTTCTAATCTTATTAATAAATATCCCTCTATTGTTTTATTTGATTTTAGATAAGTGTACTCGATTCATCTATGAATTAATGTAGTTGGGTAGAACCTCACTAGAACTATTAGCAAAACTAACGTTGTAATTTTCAACAGCAGTGATAACATTACAAATATTATCTCGCTCTCTAATTTTCCAAACTAAATTATATGAGAAATGTAAGACCCAGCTGAGAGAGAGAGAGAGAGAATACGTACAGAAGTCCTCATTGTTCTTGAAACGACTTCCTCATTTACTTCTGCACGTTGTAACTAACAATGCCAGAAGTAAAGGCGTTTATAATAATGGTCATGCGGGAAATTCCTTTTCGTCTTGGTTGCCAATAGCATCGTATTAAACCACAGATCTTCGGATTCATAAATGAACTGCTCAAATCACCCGGCCCCAAACGCCTTGTCTGAGAACCCATTTATACGAGTCAATTTGGGTTGCAACTAACAGCAGAAGATACAGTCAGGAGTTAGTTTTGAATAGGAAACGCCTGGGTCCCTTTAAACGAGGTCCAATGGAATTCCCTGCTGTGCCATTCTCTTGATCTCTCAAAAACAGTGTTTACCACTTCACTAGTTGACTCAACTAAAGGAATATTACGGGAGCTACGCTTTTCATACGCGTCTACTTGTGTATTGAAAATTGAGAAAGATTTTATTACTCTTTCGGATTTAAACATTGTACCGATGAATCAAGCACTGAAAGAAACCCCCCCCCCTCCTCTTCACACTAGAGATGGGGTGACTGGCATAAAGTTGCTTCGAGAAACCTGTATATATAACTCACTATTCGGATACCAACTATCCGATCACGGAACTACAATCATGACTTCGCTGTTAGCGGGACTGCAAATACTTCCCGGAAAAATCGGGAGAAAAAGGTTTTTCTTAATACACTTTTATAAGCTTCACTTGTACGTAAAGGAATCTTTGATCTCGATTTTTACCCTTTTTAAAAGGTCAGGTTAATTCGAAATTTTGCCCACTTGTCAAGGACCGATGACAATACAATAATTTCATAATTTTGTTCCATTGTCCTAATCAGGATCATCAGGAACAACGATTTTAAGATTTGGGGACTAATTCCATATTCGGCGACTAAAAGATTAAGGCAAAATCTCGTTCAGGGTTAATACAGATAGAACAAACAAACAAAAAAGTGCCATGGGAAAAAGTGGAGGGATGTGTCAATAATTTCTTACCATAATATAAGCAATAGTATAGTGTTTCTGAAAATAGTAATATAAAAACATTCGTGCACGTGAAAAAAATAATGTATGTTCTAACTGCTAAACTGAGATATAGAGTCTGTTTTTCTAAATTCTCTTGTAGCATCTGTGGAATGAAACATCATTCATTACTCTATTTAGCCAAAACAGCTGAGAATTGATTCAGATGTCTCACCAGATTAAATAATTTCTCTCAAAATCATCGATTCAAAACGTGTACTTTTATGTCTAATGCTGATGCAAGTTTCAGAGAGTATACTAAGCTCTTTTTAGTGAAAAATATCAATGACTGTACACCTTCTTCCGCATGGAATATTTCAAACTTGGCTCTTCCAGATATCCTTCAGTTGGATAATCCTACATTTTGCAAACCAGGTCGTATCGACGGAAAGACAGAATGTCAATAGGTATAACAGATTCTGAAAGATGACGTATTTAAGATTAATTCATCAATAAATAATTAATAAATTTAAAAAATTTAAAAAACACGCTTTTATTACAGATTGAATTAAAAAATGAAAAATAATTTATAGTTTAAAAAACTAAAAAACACGCTTTTGTAGTGAATCGAACTAAAAAGTAAAAAAATAATTTTTAATATAAGAATAAAATGATAAACGAGAAAAATAATGTCATTGTGGTAAAAGCGCGGGATGCTTTGCAGTACGTTTTTACACTAACTCAGCATTTCGGAATAGAAATAGTAAGAGAGAAATTATAACAATTGATATCGAGCACCCCACTTTTTTACCACAGTGACATTAATTTTCTCGTTTATCATTTTATTTTTATATTAAGAATTATCTTTTACTTTTTAGTTCAATTAACTACAAAAGAGTATTTTTTAGCTGTTTTTTTAACTATAATTTATTCCATCTGCATTCCCTTTTTAGTCAACTTTGTTTCCGCGTGTGAAAAGAATATTCTCCCCTCTTCACACTAGAGGTGGGGTAACAGCAAATGCTTTTTCTGGGACCAATTTGCTTAAAAAAAAAACAGTATGATTCACTATTCGGCTACCGATATAATTCCGATCACGAGTCTATCATAATGGCTTCTTTGTTAATGTAACTGCAAATAGTTTCCTGAAAATTCGGAGGAAAACGTATTTTTTTCCCTTCCTTTCCTGAGAAACTGAGCTGATAGTTTGAAAAGTTATATGATATTACTCAAAAGCTGAGATAAGCAGAAGTGGCCCTCCCTGATAATTTTTTCAGAAATAAATATTAGAGCTGATCCCCAATATATATATAATGATTCTTCTTTCAATAAAAATGGTTAATTCTCTTTTTTTTTCATTATTCTTATTTGCTTAGATGTTCTTCAAGAGTAAAACTGAAACGAACAAAATAAGAAATACTTTTGTATGTAAGACTTTTGTGTGTTAGCCTTTGACACCCTTGAACTCTACACTGATACTCAAAATTAAAAGTATTTTCAGATTTGGACGATTATATCTAGAACTACACAATAGATTTTAATAAAATTTGCTATGTACACACACACATAGGTTGATGCAAAAAAATAACCGTTCAACAGTTATAATACACACGCATGATTGTGCGTAACACTTACAGGAGTCGGTAGGTATGAAATAGCAGTTGCAGAATAAAACCAAAAAAATTGGTTAATAGGTATGATGCCCTATAACAACCCTCTTAAGGCCATATCACACACGCATTTTTCGAGCAACTGTTTAGCCCAATTTTTTCAAATAGCTGAGGGTGAAGGGTTGCCGTAAGCAAAACGACATACTCTGAGGTCAGCCACGCTCTATCTTCACATTGAAAAATTACTTGCCGATTTTTCTGCTTTGAAAATGGCCATCCAATATTATTTCTTTCATACCGCTTGCAAAATGGTGGTTTTTAGGATTCCATAGGTATGGAAATTTTTCAACTTCGGCAATCAAAGCGCTCTCCATCATTTCGTTCCATTTTAACATGAATATTTCTGATACTGCGCTTGACAAAGCTGAGGCTGCTATCTTGTCCATGACGGAGGAGACGAAGAACCCTATTGGCTGAAATTTGAAGTAATTTTAATTTCTAACAATTTTTTCAACTCACTAGCAAGAAGTTGTTCAAAAGCTGTTGCTATGGCAACTGAGTAAAAATTGCTCGAAATCATCGGTTGAAAGAAAAATTGCTCCAAGTACATGTACGTACGTATGACAAGGCCTTTTTATACTGGAAATAAGGAAATTTAAGAGTTTCAGTTCCAATTAATACCCCTCGTTTAGTGACCTTTAAAATACTCGATCAATTCACTAAAATCATTTAATTGAAGAACAAGACAAAGAAGTCTGCAATTGAAGCAGAATTTTATCATTCAAGGTTCCGACAGGGTACGGAACTATGATTTGGAAAAGCGTATATAAAGACAAAATCTTTTTATATTTAGTGTCACCTGAATTAGAATATACGTATAAAATTGTTTTTAGTATTTCACTAAAAAAGTCATTTAAATGCAATTCTTTGGGGGAAAACGCAGAATTACAAATTTTCAAATTCATCTTTTATGAAAAATGCTCAGATAATGATATTTTGGTTGTGTTTCGCTAAAACTTCTCTACAGAGACTGAACTAAGATTTTAGTAAATTCATATTATTTTCAAATTTAAGATCAATTAAATCGATAACCGGTATTTTTTTTCTTGTTAAAAATTCTCTACTCTCTGGTATATTAAAATATGAAAAAATCATCTAAATTATATATTATGCATTTCAAAAATCCTAATTCGGACTCTGCATGGCAGTATTTTAGCAATGAATGTGGACAAAATATTTTTTTAGAAACATTTTTCATAAAAGAAATATGTTTTAAAAATGCGTAAATATTTAATAATTTTTTTTTTTTTTTGCTAAAAAACTACATTCAAATATTTTTTTTATTGTAATAATTTTCTTAAAACAATTGTGTGCATATTTTTTAATTCAGGTGACACTAAATATCAAAATAATAATAATAATAATAAATAAATAAAAATTCATTCGTACGCTTTTTAAATATCACGGTTCCGAACCCTATCGTATACCTTAAGTTACGATAATCAAGATCGGCAGCTAAGTGTATCAAAAATATCGCAATATATAAAGATTATTTGTGTAAAAGTATAAAAAAAGAATCTCATGATATACTATTTGAAGATTTTTTTCCTACATTTTAATCGGGAGTCAAAAGGTGAAGACTTAAAACACTTAAGGAAGGTTTCTTTTTTCTTGATCGATTCCTCATCATGATTTTAAATCATATCATTAATTTCATTAATGATATTGTCTTCATATAAAAAAATCAGAATATCTCGAAAATTTTAACCAAACCTTTGAACTGTTCGAACGTTCAATGGCACATGATAAAAAAAATTTTCGGCCTGATGTGAGATAATAATAAATTTAAGATATTTATGCTAATTAAGACTAATAAAATCTTATATGTAATCTTACTTCCATCCTTTATTGCTGTCTTGCTCTTCAAACAGTATTTTTTGCATCGCTAGCTTAATATTCTAAAAATAATATACAACTTCAGTTGAATATGAACGACTAGTTTATGAAAATTAGGAAGACTTAAGACAAAGAAGATCTTATTTTATATACGAGTTTTAAAAATTACATTTTTGTAAAGTTCCCTTTACATTTTACCTCTTTTTTTATTTTAGTCATTGAAGAATTATTAAATAATATCAAATTTATCTTTACTCGTTTTGAACAGGATTTCGCTTAAAGAATCCAAAATGAACCTTCCTTCTTCTAAATTCCGTAAAAGATACGCAGCAGAAAATTATACGATTTCTATTGACTAGTTATTCAATTTATGAAATGTTTCCAGTATAAAAAGTGCACTATAAAAATATGATTTCGTGACATTCATTTAAATGCCTAGAATATTGGCGCCATTTTTTTTCCGACAACCAGTCGTTTGTAGATGGCGCTTCGAAAACGCAGTAGAAGAAATATGAATTCAAGGTCAATTTCATCATCCTTGACTTTTTCAATGGAGTTATTTAAAGAACAAAGTGTATGGAGATAATCCCCATACAATAAATTACACAAAAAAATACAGTTCCTAATATGTGTAAAAAAAAATCTCTCATGAACAAATTATTCGAAAATATTTTCAATGTCTTGGATCGAATACGCAAAAATATAAAATCTGAAAAGATAGAAAATGTAAATAATTTTCATTCGCTTTTTGATGAAGTTAATAAAAAAAAATAATAAAGTCAAATTTTAGGTACTATATTAGGAAAAATCACAATTGTTGTATAACCATACTGTTGTATGGACTCACTCCATTTGTACATGCATTTTTTAATAAGAGTTAGAGAAATATTTAATTCTGTCATAAATACAAATGTGTAGTTAAAATTCAGTTTTATAAACCATCTGATCAAATCAATTTTATTATTTCAAATTCGTGAATTTAATGCGAGGTATTAAAAAAAAAACTGAAGTAGCTATGATCTCAAATTTGAATTCAGAACATAAGAAAAAAATCACTAAACTTTTCAATATTACAAAAACGCCACTAATTTTGCAAATGGTTTGATTCTATTTTGAATATAAAGGAATGGTTTTTTGGTGATGTAAGCATTTAAAATGGATTTAATATCTTACAGATGGTTATTGAAGTTCTGGAATGAAACCATCAGTCTGACTTTAAAAATTATCATCTTAAGATGATTAATTAAAATACTTTAATAATTTGTTTATTTGAGTAAAAACTGTACACTCAGAGACGCGCAACTTTGGTTTCAACATCTCCACTGGATTTCACAAAATCACCAACTCATCACCCAACGAATTATCCATTATCCTTAACTCTTTAATGTTTAATCCATATCAAACGATGGAAGCGATATTTTCTACAGGAACTAAAATTTCTAAGCTTTCCCTCAAAGTAAGAATGTTGTGACGTAGACATATCAGGAGTATAATAACCATTATGCATATATTACACATAAAAAAAGCTACTGGATGAATAGGTACGTTGAATTCTGTTTCTATAACTCATGAAATTAATGAAATGCAAACTTTATTTAAGGTATCCGACTATACCCTAAAATTGTGAATTTTTCCAAAAATTGACAAATTTTTTTATGATTTTATTTTATACGCCATCTTATTAGCTTTATGAAAAATACCAAGTTTATCGTTTTCCGTTCACTAGAACAAAAACTACAGGTGTTTTAGTCAAATTAACTTTAGTCATTACTTTAAGCAAGATATATATGTCATACTTTAAAACACACGATTTACTCGAAATGGGTTTTTTTAAATGCTCAAACGGGGCTAGCGATTGCTAAAAAAGTTTTGAAAATAATTTAATGAAATTTTTTTTGCGTATGATCTGTATAGTAGTAGAAGTGTTTTACCCTTCAGATTTCTCAATCACTGTTTTATTACAAAGTGTACAGTCCCTTATGTTAATATAATTACTGTTTTTTTAAGAAATTTCATATAATAGCTAAGATAAAAGTGCTCTAGTTTTTGTAAAAATTAAAATATCTCTTATCCTGAAGGTCATTTCGACAATGAATAACATAGCAACACATCAGAATTGAAAAATTGAAAATTTGTTTATAAACCTTTGGTACAGAATGAGCCGCGTTTACGTTATTTTTTGTCAATTTTTACCCATTTTTTCCCATTTTAGTTATAATAATTTCTTTTTCTCTTCTTAATTTTAGCATATTTTTCTTAAAATGTACTTAAAAAATCTAAAAGAAAACAAAAAACAAAATCCACATACCTCCATTTTTTTTTTAAAAAAAAGTTGTCGCATACCTTTTATTTACATAAAACCACTGCTGCATAAAAAAGAATTTAACGGATTTTATTTTATTTTATCATAGAATATCACAAACAGAGAGTTCACTTTCACTTGTAAATATAATTTAATATTAATTATCCATAGTAATATATATATAGCATTGAATAAATACACTGAAGTACAATGAGATACCCCCTTTGTTCGGATAAGGGTTGCTACTACAAGGGATAATGACTCACAAAATCTTCGGAAGACCCCTGTAGAAATATTCCTTTATGCTGCCTCTACAACTATCCATAATTTCGAAAATGTTTCCAGCACAGGAAATGATCTTTCGATCGTTTACCATGTACGTTCAAATGAGATTCTTGTCTAGTGATCTAGATCGCTAAATCATTTGCTGGCATTGTCCAGAATTGTCCCCAAACCAATCGTAAGCGATATTTTAGTCGACTGACATGGCACATTGTCATCCTGGAAATTCCATCGTTGTGTGGGCGTTTGAGGCTTTTCGCGGGGCAGTAAAAGACCCACAGAAAATTAGGGGGCCTTGAGATGGCGCTTAGGGGATTGGGCAGGTTAACCAAATATAGTCTAAAAAGACTGAAAAACACGCTGATTACGTACTAACAAAAATAAACTTTAATACTGTTTACCTTATCTTAATTGCATGTATTTAAATCATTTCTATATCACATGTACGAAAATTCACATACTTCGGTAGTTCGGGAAGTAGATGAAAAACTTAAAGATTACATTACATTCAGACCTATATTAAATTGAATGATATAATGCATTTTAATTTCCGTAGTGCACGTGTTGTCTTTGTCTGTGAGCAGCAGGAAAAATGTTTTGTCCACTGCCATTTAATTACGCATATTATCCACGAAACATAATTAAAAGTGTTAACTAAGAATTAACGTGATTCTTTAAAGGATGAAATGTCAATTTATATTTATTTTGAAAGAAATAATTTATTATGAATTACTTCGTATCATCAAAACCCCTGCTTATCTTTATAACAGGTAAGCAAAACCTTTTATTCCACTCTTTTAAATGAAGAATAAATTCAGTCGCACGTTTCAATTCCAACAATATCCTATCTATGACTAAAATATATAATGTTTCACATTTAAATATATTTGTGGCAATAGCTATTTCAGATTCGCAAGTAAAAAAATTGAAGCTGTAGAAAAAAATTATATTAAAAAATATATTCTATTAATATAATAGAATATTTTTTAAAATATAAATTTTGTTTTCACCATGCATTATGTACAGTCTTATTTCTCTGGAGTGGGAGGGGATGGTATCGAAATATTTCCTAGAATAGGGGGCGGTATCGAAATATTCACAAGAAAAGGGAGCGTCAGTTCAAAAAAGGTTGGAAAGCTATGGACTAGAGGATCCACTATTTCAGTTTAACGTGTCATTTAATAATCAACCTTACCAGCTTGCTTTGGGACTAAACACTACGAATTTTTCGCTTCAGACTGACCACCTGATCATGACATCTGCTCATACACCTCAGCGCCCAAGGTCACGAATACTGAGATGAGCACAGTAGGCCTTGATCCTCATGGGCTGTTGCGCCACTTAGTTTAATTTAGTACCGTAGGAGGATTTTCCTATTTTTCGCTTTCGAATTTTTATAAGGAATTATTTTGGCACTTCTTGAGTATCAAGCGAAATATACAATTATTTGAAAATTTTGAAAGAATAATTTAAATTTACAGAAGGAATTTTATGTTTAGAATATTAATTTTATTGTAATCTTATTCTCACAAAAGAGGAAAGCCATTAAATATTTGTATTTTTTTACTAAAAAAATGAGATTATGTATTTAAATAGATTGTGAAATTTGGAAAGCTGAATGAGTAACACCATGAATTACTCTCTCTGTTCATTTTGCTTGTCTTTTTAATGATCCGTGGCCAGAAATTAATTTGACAGTCCTCTATATGGTACGATGGAGTTGAAATGGACTGAAATTATTCTATGCGAATTGCATCCTCTTTTAAGTAGATAAAACTGTCAGATACTGAGAAATCCAGGTTAGGCATACAGAGTTTTTAAACAAAAATTACATGTAAATGAGGCAGTCAGTACTGTCGGATATAAACTTAAATTCTGATAAAAAAAATTCCTTTTAATTTTAAGAGCATAATCTTAATCTTTTTTATCTTATCTTCATCTTTATTATCTCATTTTTGTGTAGAATGTATTTGAAATACGAAAGAAGAAAAGATAAGGCAAGTAGCTAATGTTACTAGTAAATCATTGATAAAGTCATTTTTTGACGTTTACTATGCTTGAATTCATGTTTAGTGCTTTTTCAACATACGCTTTCTTCCTCGCTTTACTGATGTCGGGTGATGCATCCGAAGCTAATTGATGGTTCCCTTATCGATTCTGTTTCAAACGCGATACGACTATGTTCATCGATACAAAGTTAATGTACCGATGTCAGATTCTTGAAGGAGAATGTATATGTAAAGCTTTATTTAATGTAATGTGAAAGAATAAAAAGACACTATCTTAGAATATATTATAGATGTAGCATGTGCTCTTATATTAACATAAGTTTGTGTTGTTTAATATTAAAACCTGTCCTTGAAATTCAAGTATATTCAAATATGCAGCTTTTTCACTGGAGCAAATAAAGCTATAATTCAGCGTTTTCCCGAGATTGTACGGCGGAAAAATAAGTTGTATTTAACAGGATTGTAGTTAAAATTTACTGCTCTCCAAATAAGCGGTCGACAACCTTTGGAACTTCATTTGCCACTAAATGTATAATTTTAAATCTGGCGAACCCCGAAAATGTAAATTTAAAAAAAAAAAAGGTACAGTCGACTCTCGATAATTCTAAGGGACCAATGAAAAACTTCGAATTGTCCGGAGAGTAAGAAAAACTCCCAAATTTTTTTTCTAACACATTTAAATTTTAAATTATGCAATAAAACAATAAGTGTACATATGTATAAAATTACTTTAAAATATTTTTAAAAAGTACATATTATACAGAATAAATATTATACACAGAATTTAAAAGCCATGTATTAAATGAATACATTTATATAGTAATTCTCGAACGGACTCTTTCACGCCCCACCAAATCTCTTCCATTCCTCATTGGAAATAAAATCGTTTCTCACCCGGTTCCCTCAGACACTGTCCCCAACAACATTGGTTCGTCAAAGCGCCGCCAGTGGCGACCGCTTTCTAAATGGTAGTG
The DNA here is from genome assembly GCA_019973975.1 of Trichonephila clavata. Lineage (NCBI taxonomy): Eukaryota > Metazoa > Arthropoda > Arachnida > Araneae > Nephilidae > Trichonephila > Trichonephila clavata. Next base: position 110,846 of record BMAO01022839.1, read on the forward strand.
AAAGAACATAATAATAATAATAGTATTATTAAAAAGTAATGCGCTTAGTTCAAATCACATTCTTTGACATTTACAGATAGATTTACGATATATTTATTCTAGTTTCACAGGTGTCTTTATTAGGTTATCCAATATATTTTTTTCCAGTGCATAAAAAAATAAGTTTTGGTCTAGCTTATATAAAGTTAGAAACCTCATCCCCCCCCCCCCCGAATGATCGTTGCTATCTTATTTTTTCTGAGAACTAGGCAATAAGGATTATTCTTAAGAAAATAAAATAAAATTTTCCTACACATTGTCTCTTGATTCAAATCCACTAAGTCGTCGAAATTTTTTGAAACTGCCATGAGTTTCCTAATATAAGGTGACCCGCGTATAAACCGTGAGTGGGTTTTTTCTTCAAAAATTTACCCAAAATTCGAAACTTGTATGTAAGACAAATTTTAAAAAAAAACTTGGTGTAATTTTCAGTTATGTTGTTAAGAGGGTATAAAACGGGTGGGATATTTTTCAATTAAATTTCTGTAAAGTTAGACGTGCACGACAATAGCTTTTACTTCTGGTAATCCTATTAAAGTTAACAGATTTTTCCCATTTATTTGTTTTCTTGTTCATCTGTCCATGTCTTATTTTCTGCTTTATTTTTTTTCTTTCGAAAAAGCGTGGGAAATGAAATTTGAATGCGGCATGTGATCGTCAATTTATGTGTCATGCTCTGAAGGGAAAACTCGCATAACGATGAACGTATGCATCCAGACATCCCAATGGGTGAATGTAAATTTTAAGAACTATACGGAAATTCGGGCACTAACTTTGACAAATAAGTAACTCCCCCCCCCCCTCCCTCTTTTAAGGCGACTTGGTACGATTTACACAAAAGTTTTTAATTTAATGTTTTTCATAATTTTTTTGGTTGCCTCCTAAGTGTATGTAAACAGAAGTAAAACAGATTTAGTGCTCAAAATTTCATAAAAAGCTACCCATTTAATTTTTTAAGTGAAAAACTTTAAACTTACGAAGTGATTTTAAAATGCTACTCATCCTACAAAAACTGACGAACATATATGAAATTTGATTTACAAGTACTTCAAACTATATATAACAAAAGTTGTTATGGGTTTTACGATAACATAATTGGCATTCGTACAATACTTCATATTATGAATGCTTATTGAAAATTTCTTAAAAAATGTGCAGAATTCCAAATTTAATTATTTCTTAAAAAAATAAGTATTGTTTTGATTGAAAAATCCATGGCAACTTTTATATTCCATGTACTATTAGCAACAAGTGAAAAAAAATTTCCGAGCATTAGGCACAATAGAAAAGAAGTTTTAGCATTTTAAACGAAGAAAAACTAGTTATTTTATCTTTCTCACTCTCTGAGATAAATCAGTTTAAAGTTTTGATCTGCCATTGAAATGTGAATAAAAACGAACGTAAAAGTTATTATAGCTCTGCGTTTTTTAAACTTAGAGCTTTCAAATTTTGTGAGTTTGTAGAAAAGTATATAAAAAATAATTTAGGCTAAAAAAATTAGATTTGATTTTTTTACCGATTTTTGTCAATTGAATCGTATTTATAAAATAAAAGCACCATCCAAAGTACCCAAAAAGTTAAATGAAATCGTGTACGCATGGGTTAAGATAAAACAACACTTTTGGGGGAGAGGGAAATGTTTTTCTTGAACTACCTTTTTTTTTTTGGAGATTAGCGGATCCGTAAATAAGCCGAACTTCTAGATTAATTCCGATAATTCTCGGATTATATATACTCAGAAATATATATGGTATGTAAAATGTGTACAAAAAATAGATTACGTTTTTGGATTTCATAAGCATCATAAAAATATAATAGAATTTCGAAGAATCAAGCGTTTTGTTTGTATTATCAAAAAATCATCTGCTCTCTACATCGAGATAAAGGTAAAACTAGAGATTCAAAACAAAGTTCAAGAGCTGCATGGTCAATGCCATAGTTCAGATATGTTTTTCAACTCGAATCCGTGCCCCAAAACACCGCGGGCACGCGAAGACAGCCAACTCAGAACCATCCGACTCGGAACTGTCAGTTGAGACAGCTGAAAACCAGACAATCAGACAGTGAACGTCCCAAAACCAGACAATAAAGGGAGTCTAATCGTCCCGTAATGAGATGGAGGCCAGATACAAGAAACAATAATCATGTAACATTTCCTAACCAAATGATGGTCGGCCGATTTTATGGTCAGAAGAAGCGCGCGGCTGCTGAATGAAAACGTGGGCGGGAAAGTGGTGAGACGCATAATATCGTCTTGCCCGAGGAATCGAGATCGTGCCATCCTATCTCTCAAAAATTACACAGATTCGTGATCAAAAATGGTTCTTTGATATCAGTTCGGAAATTCGGCAGCGGTGTGAGCTTTGGATGATAAAAATGATAGTCCAAAGGCGGTTGGTGTAAGTGCACTTGCTTAGGTTGAGGTGTTGATATTCAAGTTGGATTTAAAAATTGGAAAATTATTCAATCGAATATATTGTCAGCTTTAAGATCTTTGGTTACTTCACACCACTTATGTTTTCACAATACATGTTAATTTAAAGGGACACAGTACGATTCAATTGACAAAAATCGGTCAAAAAATCAAATCTAATTTTTTTTAGCTTAAATTATTTTTTATATACTTTTCTATAACCTCACAAAATTTAAAAGCTATAAACTTAAAAAACGCAGAATTATGATACCTTTTACGTTCGTTTCTATTCACATCCCTATGACAAATCAAAACTTTAAACCGATTTATCTCGGAGAAAGATAAAATAACTAGTTTGTCTTCATTTAAAATGCTAAGGCTTTTTTTTTATTGTGCCTAATGGTTTGATTTTTTTTACCTATTGCAAATAGTACATGTAACAAATTTGGAATGCATTTTTGAATCAAAGTAATGCTTATTTTTTAAAAAAATAATTGAACTCAGAAATTATATATTTTTTATGGAATTTTCAATAAGCATTCATAAAAAGAAGTATTGAACGAAAACCAATCATATTATCGCCAATTCGATACCAATTTTTTTTATACATAGTTTGACATACTTGTGTATCAAATTTCATGCGTGTACGTAAATTTTTGTAGGAGAGTAGCATTTTAAAATCACTTTACAAATTTTGAGATTTTTCTTTAAAAAATTAAATGGCTAGAGCCTTTTATGAAATTTTGATTACAAAATCTGATTTACATAGTATACACACATAGGAGGAAACCAAAAAAAAAAATTTGAAAATACTTAAATTAAATTTTTTTGCGGAAATCGTACCGTCTCCTTAATTTTTCTTCGAAGAAATATATTCCTTTTTATAAATGATTAAAAAAAACTCAGAATGCATTTTATCAAGGGCATAAAATATCTGAAATGTTGTTCTACAACCGTTGAGAAATATCCGCTGTATTATCATAAGATTTATTATAGTGATGCCTAAAGTTCCAGCAAAAAATTGGAAGTCCTATATATATAAATTCTCTTATATTGTAATGTGTTTGCTGATAGTTGAGATGTGTGAAAATGTTGGTGTCTCCTGTTTAAAATTTTCTCAGACAAATAGTTTTTTCTCCCTTACACATTTTGTAATTACAAACATTATATCTTCTTTGGTTCTATCCCCAGGCTGGGTAAGGTCGACTCAGCCTTTCATCTCTTCAGTGGGTCGATAAATGAGTACCAAGCTTGCTTGGGGACTAAAACACTGGGGGGGGGGGTTCGCTTCAGACTGACCACTTGATCGGGATATCTGCTCATGCACCTTAGCACCCAATGATCACATATATTGGGATGGGCACAGTAGGCTCTGGCCCTCATGGGCTGTTGCTACACTAAGTTTGAGTTTATATCTTCTTTGAAATTTCAAAGAGTTTTGAGGTGTGATATTCCATAATTTAAAAATTTCATTCGAAAAATATTCATAAAAGTTTGATTAAAAATACCTTTTAGAGAAGATAGCGTTTTGACTTTATTTGAACTCTCTTAGTATGAAGAGAAAACCAAAACTCTATCAGAAAAATAAATTATAAAAATCCATATTCGGTACTAAAATTATTTCTTTAAATCCTGATTTAGATCTTAAGAGTTTGCCGAGAACAAATAACATTTCATGAAATTAGTATCGAAACCAACAAGATATGTTTCATATAATAATCACATTTTAACTTTCCGCTTATACATGTGTGACAAAACACATTCCTTTTCTAAATCCGCCATTATTCTTAGTTGAGTAAATAAATGAGCATAAAGTATTACTTAACAGATTTTATTAAAGGATTACATGTATAAAGATGTATTTAATAATCTAGTGACTCAGTTTTAGATTAAGAATTAGGGAGCAATAATTTCAAGCTCAAAGTTAAAAAAAAATGATTTGGAAGGATTCTAAAAATTTTCACGTAACATAGAAATTTAGAGAGAGAATAAGAGATATATCATCCCAGATACCCCTTATTTTTGCCATCGACTTTGTATATCAAAAACTAGTCTTCATAAAACATCATTATAATAAATTCAAATTGGTGAGATTTAATGTAATTGAACAAAGATAATGAAACGGAGCTACACAACACACATATTCTATGAATTCAAATCAAAGGATGTGATTTTGAGCCACAATCATTAACTATTATCTTTAACTTAATTGGTTTGTTGGCTTAATTAACCCTTCCCTAGATATTCAAGGGGTCTATTGGTGACGGATTTCATTATTTTGAATTGTAGTCAAGTGACTAGGCCGGTACTATTAGCTAGTACGCCACTCTTTCCATTACAATATATAGGGGTATGAACCCAAATTGTGTGTGAATTTAATGTTAGAAATACTCATTATTCCTCCTGATGCTTTTCAATTAATTGGTTTCGTACGTCGTCGATCTCATAGCGCGTGATCCTAACAATTGAGTTTTACTGACACCCAAATGGCATTTAAAGAAATGTTTCACTTTCTAAATGTTCACGCTACATAACATAAATAATTTGAGGACCTTAAATAATTATGGCTCAGAAATTGCTATTCGTTTCTCCCGATAGTCTATACTCGAACTGAGTCTATAATCTATAGCTATATCTGCTGCTGCTAGATTACAAATCATGTATTCTTCCACTTTTCCCCGAAGATTCTTTTTCTAAATTGGTTTTGTAATCAGCAAGTGGATCATGAAGATAATCTTGGCCAACTGTTGTCAATGGAATAGTTGCGATATTTCTATCGAGCAGCGTGTCCCAGTCTTGATTTTATTAAGAACATGTCGTGTTTGATACCAGTTGATATGAAACAAGATACTCACACTTGCGTACTATGGCTATGGAAATTGAGCTGCTAGCTCATACACGGGAATGAGGTGTAAAATTATAATGCGTACTGTATGTGTTTAGCAGTCTGAGAATAAGTAAGCAACCAGAAATACTAGATGGACAAAAAACAGGAAAGATATATTTAGGAATATATATTAGAAAGAGTTATATTTACATCACATCATAAAGTAGCACGAGGGCTAATGGCGACGGACCTTACAATTTTGAATCATGGTCAAGTGATGAGGATGACCCTTGAACTGGTACCCCTCTCTCCTAATTTCCACACTACAGCAACGGTAGGAAGTTTGAGCCTCGACAGATTTAACATGCATCAACCCCTCTACTCGTCGGGTCTTCAGCGGTACTAGGTTCGAACTCAAGACACGCCAGTCTTGAGTCCATGACCTTGACCACTAAACTATACCACGGCCACTGAAAAATGGAAAAGAAAAAGTGCAAAGCATCTAAGCCAGTAGTTCTTAAAATTTCGATCGCCGCGGCTCCCCTTAATGTATCAGGGTGACATCGCAGACCCCCAAAATTTTTAACAACCCTTCCCGGCTTAATATTCTTAATCAAAATACAAATTCTAGTAGAGTTTCTTCATTGGGGGACTAGTTACTAATCTAATCTAGTATGGCACCTCTTTCAATTTTTCTAAGAGGCCTTTCAGCGTCTGTAAAAGAGAGAAATCTCAACGTCACACGAGAGACTCTACGGACCCCCAAGGGTTCGCGGACCACAGTATAAGAACCGCTGATTGAAGCGATAGCATGAATTCTCCCCCAACACACACACACCACAAGATTTAATAAATAGTTTTAAAAAGCCTTATTGAGAGCAACGATTCAATGACTAAAAATATAAACCTCCACATGGAAAAAAAGCTCTAGCCATGCTACTATAGCAGAGGTGTACAACTGTTTGGGCCCCATTGCGAAAGCAAAGGATATTGAAGGGTCGCACACCTCTTTAAAATGATTGCATTCCTTAGTTAACTTTGCATTTCAGAAATGGTATATATAAATTATACAATACATAAAAATAAATAAATATAACTGAAATAAAACAATGGCAGTATTTTATACACTTTATAATACTGTACAAATTTCATATCCTCTATAGCTAAATCACATTTAATTTTAGAATGAGTTTAATGAGACAAATGTACTCGATAAAACTTTTCTACTATTGTTTTGAAATCAGGAGTGAGATTGCTTGTCCAAATTCTCATAACAGCTTCCAAGTTAATGTCAGTCAACGTGCATTTTTACTTACTCTTGTTGACCCTGAAAAAAAAACTTTGCTCACAAATATATATTGACCCCAAAAAGAGAGAAAATTTCCCGTCCATTAGTTTTCTGATTGTCTTGGTGGGTTAGTATTCGCCCACCTCCGCACGGTGGGAACCAAGAATATGTCCCATGCATCATGCTGATATTGATTACTACTAAAATTATTTATTAAAAATTCTAATCAGAATTTTTTTTAAGAAAAATAAAAAAAGTTTAATTTGGTCCTAATGGAATTTCATGACTTTTAAGAAATATTTTGAATACTCTTTTATATACCAGGTGTCCACACATAATTAAACTTTAAATTTGCGAGCATTCTGCAGCAAAAACTATGCAGTAGAATTGCATGAAAATTGGGTAATGGAGGAATGAAATGACGGGAATTTTATCGAGGGGAAAAAAACGAGTTTCAAAAACCAACACTAGAGGTCGTTGTGCAATGTAAACTATTGGCCGTAACAAATGCCGTAACAATAGTAATCCTGTGCGACCCGTGGACACAAAGATGCGAGAAGCGAACCGCAGTCATACTCGTTTCCAAGTCAAGGAAGATGACGTTGACTCTCCAGGAACGTGAACCAATCAGAGAGCAGTGTCTCAGCTCTCAACCAAACCAAATAATACAAGGAAAGTATCTGATTTTCAAGTCAAGACGCCACTCATAGCCACGCCCCCGGATCGCCTCGAATCAACTAATAGCCAGCATGCATCTCCGCAGAAAGTAAAACTCCACAAACGTCGTTCCACATCTAAGACTCTCACGATGTGAGATTGAGGACTGATTTACCGTCCAGATGCCCTCAGATACATCGTCATCAACCGTCCAGGAATGTGCTTGACTGGTGAAATTGTTTTGCCAAAATGGAGACTCTGCTACCGAAGCTTTGCGGAAATTTTGGTCTTAGGAGCGGTTACGAAAAAGTCCTCCTAGATCCCTCGACTTGAATCCTTACGATTATTGGCTGTGGGGATACCTCAAGGTCTACCGTGATCCCATCAAATCTCCGTCCGACCTCAAAGAAAGCATAGAATGCTATGTGCGTAACATTCACCAGTTCATGTTGCTTTTAACGGTTGAACATGCGATTTTACGCTTCCGGATAGTAACACACAATGGTGGACAGCACATCGAGCATGTTTTGTAAACTTTTGCAGATTATTTATATGTTTTCAGCAAAGCTATGATACACCACCTAGGGGTAATTTTTGAAACTCATTGTCTTTTTCCTCAGATAAAATTCTTATCGTTTCATTCTGCCATTACCCAATTTTCATACAATTCCGCTATATAGTTTTTGCTACAGACTGTTCGCAAATTTCAAGTTTAATTATGGACACCTGGTACTAATTAAATGGTTGTTCAGAAAAATTATTAACACTTGTGACACAAAAATTATAGCACTTTATCTGTTACAAAGTTTCTAATTATGTTTGGTAAAACATTTTTTAAAATTTAATCATCGAATACTGACATTTTTTAAAATATAAGTAAATAGTAATTTGTGAGAAGTTTTGAAATTAAGTATTTCGATTTAAAATAAAGTAAATTTTAATGTACTTTTTAAGATAAATCGAAGCTTTACAACTAATTTAAGAGAACAAGTTATCCGCTTAACACGAACACTTTACTTTTACTTTTTTTCAATCAGTCACTTGTAAATGCATCTATATTTATACAAATTTACTTAGAATATTTCAAGTTAAGAAACCATTTAAAAAAATATCATTTTGTATTGTGAATGTCTACATGTGGGATTTCTTTTCATTGAAAGAAAAAAAAGGAAAAGACAGTGGTTACAAGGAAGAGGTAATTTCTTATATACGTATGCGCGCCCTTACGTAATTACGAATTGTGAATGTGTTTAATTTGAATGACTCAAAGGGTAAAACGATTGAATTTCTTGGTACTAATTATTTCTTGCGTGAGATTTGTTCCTAAGATATGAAAAATGGGTTTTGAGGCATTACATCATTAATCTACCACTATTTTATTGTATTGGCAATGATCACAATAATGACTACAACACGACAGCTATAGAATCGTTATTCAGCGGTTTGCTTTGAATTGATAACTGTTCTTTGAGTTTTTTTATTATTAAAAGAAATAAACTATTAACATATTCAATTAAAGAAAGACTGTATTTATCAATAATTACTTTACGATTAAAAATTTCATGCATGATGTGATACATATTGGTATAATTATGCTCCATACATGATACACATAAGTGATGTTACAAAGTTTTTCTTAAAAAATGGGGTTACTCTAAACGTGGGGATCCTGACAGAACTTTAACTTGCTGGCCTAAAATTTTCTATTAAAAATTTGATTGTACTTGTTTTTTCTAATACGAATTTTTTTAAAAAGAAAAAACTAATTTATTGATCATTTGTTAATTGAGCATCAAATGACAATACAAAAGATTACGTTTTTATTCAAAAACTGAGATATTTTTCTCAGTTGTAATTTGGTTATTTCTCAAAAAGTGTGAGTGGAGTGGGTGTGTGAATAAGAAGTACTCATTATCATCTTGTTTTGAAATCTTATATCGTAAAAATTCACAATAATCATCTTTTTAAACGTGTTGATGCCCTTTAATTGAAGAAAGTTTTACATATTTTATCTTTATTATTTAAAGCTACTTTTTTTTCATTCTAATAATCCTAACTTTTTACGTAAGTGAGAATATTTGTCATCCTTTGTGTAAAATATTGTACGGAATACACAAGTAATTTTAATATTCTTTTTCCCAAACAATATAATTCTATTATTTTCCTTCCCTTCTTGTAGAGATAGATACCTCTTAAAATATGAGAATATTTTAAACACATTTATAAAATGATTACTACTACGATTAGTAGATAAATACTATAGATTTATTCTATGACCAGTATATTGATAGAAGGAAATGAACAATAGTGTACCTATTTTATAATGAAGCAATAGATTATCAATAATTCACACATTAAAGAGCTAAAACGATATTATTTTCACTTCCATTGTAAAAAATGTGATTTTTAATGAATTTCAAATCTATATATTTTCCAAAATTTCGGCACTCTCAAAATTCATAATAAGAAATATCATTAAGTTTGGCCCTCCAGTCGTCTTTTTGTAGAATGGTTCATAAATTTAAACACATTGGGAGATTTTGAATATCCAGCCAGCTATTTTGACTGACTGCCCGTTTATTAACTTTGCACTGAGAAGCATGGCTATTTGCGAATGCATAGGTTATTGGCAAAAGGACTTAATAACCTTGGTTAAATGATAAAGACACGTTATGATATCTGGCACACCATTGTTCAAACTTGCCCACCGCACCAATTTGAGGATTTTAAGCCTCGACAGATTTAGAAAGTGCAGGTTTAATAATTCTTAAAAGTAAAACAGATTTACAAATCACCTTTGTTCCGGGACTTGAATTCTTTTTCTGTGAAAGATGTTTACAATTTTCAAATATTTAAAAAAAAAATGGGAATACCTCTGAATTTAAAGATCTACATAACGAGAAAACTCGTAAAAATTGAATACTAATGCATGTAATTATGTTCCACAATGTATTATTTCTCAATAAAATAGCACGGGAATATGTCAAAATACCAGTACGGTATAAAGAATGTGACGAAATTATGTGTGTCTAACTGGTTTAATTCTTATGTGATGCTGCGATAATGTACCATATGAAGGAACCAATGTTTAACAAAAACAAAGGTTACCACACAAAGATTAACGGAAAGGGTTTTCTTCTTCCTTGCTAGATCGATCTCTTATCTGATAAAGAAGCAGTACGGATAGCAACATTGTTGCTATGATGAAGCCGTACAATTGCTGAATTCCTTACACCAGTGCCTCTCAAACTTTCAATGTTTGCAACCAAATTTTAAATCATAATTTTCCACGCCCCCCCCCCCCGAGCAATAAAAATGTAAAATAAATGAGAAAATTAATATCATTGCGGTAAAAGCGTGGGGTGCTTTGTACTTTATTTTTACTCTAACTCGGCATTCCGGAATCGAACTAGTAAGAAATTATAACAATTGATATCAAGCACCCCCACGCTTTTACCACAATGACATTACTTTTTTCATTTATCACTTTATTCTTATATTAAGAATTATTTTTCACTTTTTAGTTCGATTCAACATAAAAGTGTGTTTTTTAATTTTTTTAAACTATAATTTATTTTTTCTAAATTATTATTTTGTTTCGTCTCCGTCCCCATACCTAACTAAAAATTTATTTATTATTATTTTTTTTTTGCATTCATATTCGAAATTATACACCACCCTTATGCGAATTCGACTTAGACAGTTACCAGTCCCACCTATCACGTGGTAGTTCGGGGTATTACTGTAATTGGATAACAAGAAATCTTTTTCGGAATCCACTCCTAAAAAAAATTTGACAACACTGGCGTTTGCTCGTCTCTTAATTCCTCGACATTTATTTCTAATGAATAAACATGAAAAAAAAATATTGCGACCTTGTGGCACTCCCAAAACTTTCCTTTCTTTGTTAGTTTTCCTTTTTGTATTGTGTGTGCGTTATTTCTTTTCTTCACATCCCGCTACTGATAAATCTTACTATCATTTGTATACATTCTGTTTGCTCAAGTTTTTATTTTAAATTTTCGTTAAGATCTGGCAAATTTCTAGTCTAGAACTAGAATTTTGAGAGTCTAGAACTTTTATCTGTGCCTTAACATTTTTACAATATTTTTTTTTAGAAATTATTCCAAAAATTTAACAAGAGAGTTTTGTAAAATACCTATATTAAACTATATAATAAAAACCTTCTTTGTACAGCAAAAAAAAAAAAAAATTTATTATTAAATTTTCGACCAAATTTTATGGAATTTCAAAACAATTGTTGTGTTTCTATTTTTATTTCAAACAAATCCTTCAAACTATTTCTTTCTGAACATTATTTGAAACAAAAAAAAAATATTGCAATTGTGACGTTTGAGAAAATAAATGGTAGCATGAGTGTTAGAAAATTAAATAATTGGTTTGTTTACGCCACAGCTATTAATTACAGTATATACATTTACATTGAAGTTAGTCAAAATATTGGTTATTTCAATAGAGTTCAGAATATGATATCTGTGAGAGAGGAGGCAACATAACCGTTCTCTTCGATGTTTTTCAGTGGACTCCCTTTTGCTCTCTCCTGGGTGGAGTGGGGGTTCTTTCTGACATCTCGGATTACACTCGGAGTTTTTCTCCCGGTCAAAGGTTCCCGAGGCGATGAGAGAAGGCCGGACCCTGCAATATTTTGGGGGTGCTCGTGTGCATAGGTACGTGGTTATTCTATCCACAAAAAGAAGTCGATTTTTCAGATGTGTGACTTAAAAACGTCACACAATGAATTGCTATCAATTTGCACGCATTACTTTAGTTTAACCAAACATCACGTGTGACATAGGTAACCGAATGGTCATAAACTCATTGTGGAGTCACCCTGGTGCCATTAATAGCCCACCGTGTAGGGGTTGATGCACGAAAAGTCTGTCAAGGCAAAAGGCGTTTGCGTTGACGTGGTGTGGAAGCTTGGTGAGTGTTTTTATCGTCGCACTAGAAAGCAACACGAGTCCTGTTGGTGATGGACCTCGTAATTTTGAACCATGGTCAAGTGACAAGGATGACGCCTGAGCTAGCACATCCTTCTCCCAGCTTCCACATCACGCCAATGGAAGACTTTGAGTCTCTACAGATTTAAAGTGCATCAAAACCTCTACACGGCGGGTTTTCAGTGTACTAGGGCTCGAATTCTTGACACGCCTGTCACGAGTCCGTGACAATGACCACTGGGCCAGAACGGCCACGTTGAAGGTAGGACATTGCGATACTAGCTCAAGTGTCGACCTCTTCACTTGACTTCTGTTCAAAATTACGATGTTTGTTATCAATAGCCCTCACTAAGATTCAAAATGTGGAGTTAATAAAATCAATCTCTCTCTCTTTCTCCTCAATCAGTCTACAAACAGTGCCTGTTTATCCATTGCGTGCTTGGCACACAGGGGCTCAAATATGTTGGACTTAACCAGATTTTCTGGTTATAAATTTCGATCTGCCAGTGTCAAGGGGACCAGTAGATCTTCTGCACACATGGCCCGAAATGAGCTTAAATCGGCACTGTCTATATATTCGAACTCTTTACATAATATTTATCTTCACAGGAACCAAATGACGTGACATACACCCTTGAATCCCACGCATCGCAGAAAGGCCCAGGATTCTTGGGGTCTAAAGCCTGATGATGCAAGTACGTAGTAAACCAATTTTTGTAATATTAAAGACAAATCCTGGCTTTGCAGAGAGGCCTTAATATTTTCCGTTACGCCACTGACAGGAACCCTTATTCATATGGAAAAATACACAAAAAATACTGCAGATTTCTTAGTGTTCGCGATTTAATTGATCACTTTTAACGTCACTTTTCGAAGCAATACGAGCTCATCGCAGTGTTGAGCAATGATCAAGTGATGAAAATGACACCTGTGTGGGAGCTGGGACCTGATTCTCTATGCATCCACACCATGCCAGGATGAATATTTTGAGTCTAGATAGATATAATGTGCATTAGATCATTATATCAAGTCATTAACTGGACTTGATCCCACAGTTCGGTATAAACAACGTCACCAATGGGTTTGCAACCATCACCAGTAGGCTATTGCCCCTGTATTACAAGTGTGTACAGAAACTAGCCATTTTATCAGGCAAACACGTAGTATTATTGTGCTTGAATCAACATCATACGATTTATTGATGGAAGACCTCTTAGCATTCATCCACAGTTGATTGTGAATGAATGTTTATTCACTCATTCACAGTCACTTAAAGCAATACAAGGCTATTGGCGACGGACCTCATAATTTTGAACCAAGTTCAAGTAATGAGGACAATACATGAGCCGACATCCCACTTTTTAAAATCCTCACCACACCTACGACAGGTTTAACGTGCATCAGCCCCACAACATGGCGAGTCTTCAGTGATCTTAGAATTCGAACCTGCGACTCGACAACGCCGGCCACGGGTTCCCAATCTTGACCACTAGGCTACCTTGACCACATCACAGTCAACGTTGACTTCGAAGCTAATCCTTACTCCCATAACTTCCTCACTACATTAATTGATGAATCTAAAGTCTGATTGTGCTAAATATTACGCATGGTATACCTTAATGGAATTGAGACTACGTATACAGGGTGTATAAGTACAACGGTTACAAACCTGTAAGATAAGAGTATACCTAGACGATGGGAAGTCAGATAGCAATGCATGGTCGGAAATCTCTCCTAACGCTGTAGTGACGACACAAAGCACAAGAAAGCAGGGCACGAATAAGAGGATTATATCCTTGGTACAGTTAAAAATTAAGAAAAAGGAACATTAAAGAGACAATGACCGTCATCACAGTAGATGTTCGAAATTACGACCCCAAGCCGGGATGCAGGCCCTCACATCCCCAGCGCATTGAAGATCGAACTTTAGTGAAAATACCGGGAGTGTCCTAGGCTTTAACAACACCAAGATACGTCCAACAAGGACCTCAGGAGTGTTAACAAGAGTTTCGTACACCAGTGACTTCACATTCCCCCATTAGAAGTAATGGAGGCAAGTTAGATCTGGCGATCAAGCGAGCCAATGCACTGGACAATCAATGCTTCGTTTTACTTAGCGCCATTTATCGCGTACACCAGCCGAAGATTTCTTAACATTTTTGCTGTTCTTTGAATAATAAACATGTTTTCTCATCTTATTCATATCCTGTCTTTCTTGTACTTTGTGTCATCCCTATCACAGCAGGAAAGCGTTTCCGACTTTTCACGATGTGATTTCCCATCTTCTAGGTGTACTCTATCTGTCCTTAAAGTTTGTAGCCGTTGTCAATGGCGTAACGTAGAAAATTAGGGCTCCCCTGCGAAGTCAGGTTTTGCCTTTAATATTTTACAAATTGGTTAAATACATACTTGGCGTCAGTCAGGCTTTGTGCCCCTAAGCATCTTGGACCGCCCTCCATGATGCGGGGGTTGCACGGGTGTACGTTACGCTACTGACCGTTGTACTGATACGCCCTTATAGCTCACTAAATATGGTACCAGCAATATTAACCACTATGTCTGAATTATAAATTAACACAATTTATAACATCCATTTATACAAATTACAGGGAAAATTGCTGCTTAAAGAAAGATAACTTACAAAAAGAAAAACAGAAAATCTTCTGATCGATTTAAAAGTCGTTAAAACATATACAATGTTAAAAAATAAAGAAACTTCACGGATTCAGTCAATTCAGTCAATTCATTAGACTTTCAATGGATGGATTAGCACTTATTATTTCACAAAAGAATAGTTTCATTTGCACACATCAAGTGTTAGCAGACAAGTAAAGAAATAAAAATACCAAATTTGTTGCGTCGCTTCCAGAGGTCTTTTGTAAAATCTTGATTGATTAGACATTCAGAGCTCAAACCCAACAGTCATTAATCCATTGGTCCATTAACCTTTATCACGTTATTAGATAAACGTTGCCCAGTCACGCTTGTGGTATTGTCTCCCCACTGGCTTAGGTCACTAATCCCAATTCTTTAGCGATTATAAGGAAGATTAATTATATGGCTTGATCTTTAGGGCCTTTTACGTGAGGCCATAATTTCTGGTTAGGTTCAGAAGTGATAATTGGGATAATAAGAAGCATGTGGACATAGGGAGATTTACAAATGATTAACTTTTTGTTAATTCAAGTAGGAAGGAACGTATTTAAATTAAATTTTATTTATTTTATGTTGCAAGCAGTAACCTGAGAAAACGTCCGTTTCGAGTTAGGTAAAGTAATCGAATATTAGTTTCCAGATAAAAATAGGGTGATTTTAGATAACAATATACATAAAAGATTTGTGGTGTCATTTTTATAAAAACTTAATTTATTTTTTAAATCCTTATTTTGTGTAGTATTGGAGTTATAGATTGATTCTCATTAATGAAAGTTCATTAATGGATGCGGTAACCAAGTGGCCATGGTCACGAACTCATGGCGGCTTTGTCGAGTCGCGGGCTTAAGATCTAGTGTCAATGAAGAACTGCCGTGTATAGAAACAGATGCACATTAAATTTGCCGAGGCTGGAAGCTCTCAAAAAAATTGGCGTAGTTTGGAAGATAGGAGATACTTTAGGTGACGTCCTCGTCACTTGATTGTGGTTCAAAATTACAAGGCCCGTCGCCAACAGCCATTATGTTGCCTAAAAGCAGGGGTGGGCATTAAGTCGACCGCGATCGATCTATGGACCGCCAAGATATTTTGGGGTGACTGCTATTACTAAGACCTAAGACGCGCATGCTACAGTAGAACGTTGTTTATTTGAACGTTTATTATCCGGAGCGTCAAATATCCGGACCGAAGTCCAGATACGTTTTCGAACAGTGCAATGCTCTACATTTGTTTCCCGTGAGGCTAAATGTGACGGGAAACCCCAAGGTGAGGGATATTTGGTAAACATCTGCGAGGAATATTTGGAAAAAGACTTCACTCCCTAAGTCAAACTTCGTGAACGTGTTGGGAAAACAAAGTTTTACTGCTTCTCAATAATGCTCCTTGTCATCCAAATTCTCAATGCAGTTGATGACGACTTCAGCGTGATGTATTTTCCAGCAATCAGACTGCTGTCCTACTCAGCTACTGCTGCTCAAGAGAATCAGAGACCTTGCAGCGAAAAAACGAAGGTGTACAATGGTACAGTGAAAAATAAGTGATTATTTTCCCCAATAAAGGAAAATTCGCGACATTTTGCTCCTATTTTACTTTTTTTCAAGCACGTTTCCGCATGTAATGATTTTCAAGATTCGTATAGTGTCCGGTTTCATATACTGCATGAATCGCATTCGGCTTTCGATTATCCGAACGATCGCGTTATCCGAACAGTGTCCGGTCTCAATGATTCGGATAAACGACGTTCTACTGTAATAGAAACATGTTAACGGACCACAGCCGCCAGCTAGAAGGGAGAATTGGCTTTTCATAATTGATGTGACTGTGGAACTTAAGCAAATCATTCTATAAATGTGTAGATGACACATGTACCTCCATTGGAAGCGCGCGATGACGCTTAACAGGTTCACTGTCGCTGTGGTGGAAAGGAGCGATCACTGCGATGCCAGCCATATAAATGAATTTTTCCCACTACGTCGATTGATGGAGAGAATAAGTGCTGATGGTCAGCTTTTCCCGTGATAGCTCGAGATTGGTTATTGAGATATCATTCCACACCGTTCCCTTCTACAGAATTGGGTTCTGGTGTTGATGATTTCGTGTCTCACGATGGTGTGGAACTCGACAGCGAACAAATTAAGTACATACGTCGGTTTCATATTCATCGGTTTACGTCAGGTCTCTACATTGAATATGTCCACGCTCTACAGTCTAGTAGTAATCAATAATTTTTAAAAGAGAGGTACAATATCGAAAACAAGTGCTAAGAAAAGAAAACATACCATTTTAATACAGAATGGCCCCACCTACGTCACTGGGTAGATCGCAACACCTTAAAAATATTAGAAGTGCCCTGTGATCTGAAAAAGTCCGCCCACCCCTGCCTCAGAGAGAGAGAGAGTGACGTTCATAAACATTCACTCATTGTCTGGATATATGACTATTCTAATTTACTTTCCTATTTGCTAAGCTCCTCAACATACGTGAAAATTTTAAATCTTCTTACGAAACAGACTTTGTTATTCCGTGTGATTGTCTTTGATAAAATCAAGGCACGAGAGAGCCCTTGATCCATAATAAGGAAAATTACAAACTACAAACGTACTATGATATTATTCTCACATTAAAACATTTAATATCCACAGTAAAATAAATTCGTTACTCTCTGTAAAATACAAAATTCAATATGGAAGTATATTTAAAACAAAAATGTTAAAATCATAAGTTAGAAAAATAGGTTTATGACGATTATAAACCGCTCATTACTATGAAAACTTAATGTTATATCTCGTTGGAAATGAAACATATATTTTTTAACAGCACGTATAAAGGTTTTTTAAATGTTGCGCGAAAGATTTTACAATACGGGAAGGAGGAATGAAAGATGGTCTTAAAGATCATCATTAAAAGTTCAAGCGTGTTTTAAACTAATGATTAGATTCAGCCGGTTCGCACCGGTTCAGGGAAACTGATTCTAATTTTTATTGAGCTCAGGGAACCAATTGTTTATAATCAAGATGTTCTTCAAATGGAACAGCTGCTAGTTGTTTACTAATAAAAATCATCAATCTAAATTCGTCACTTTTTTTAAGTGTGCTTTAAGCACAAGTGATAATGTTTATTCCAGGGCTTCGAACCGTAATTTTTTTTGTTCCGGTTTTCGTTCCAGTTCAACTAAAAATTAATATCGGTTCAGTTCCGGTTTTCGTTCCGACCAAAATAACGGTTTTTTTCCGGTTTTCGGTTTTCGGTTCAGTTCCGGTTCGAAGCCCTGGCCAGCCCGATTCATTTGGGGCGGAGTGATGGATGATGACATCAATGATTGACGTAAAAATCGCCTAATGAAATACTACTATTACGAAACATTTGAATCGCCGCCATTACCAAACACCCATTTGATGCGCAGAAGATTTGATAGATGCTTCATGCTACGTCACTTAGGGCCTCTCCTGTCTATTTACACCTCCCTGATCTAAACAGTCTATACAAACATCCGTGGATGATCGCATGCTGAGATGTGAAAAATAAAATATATCTCGATATTTTTCTTAAAAAAATTATCTATACTTCTAGTTTAATCAACTGAATTAAATATGTTTTCTACAAGTAGTTTCATGCGAAACTGAAACAGAAAAATACTATTGAATATCAAAATAGGAAATCGAGAAGCAGTTTACATGTAATGATAATTATAAAGTTGACGTTAAATTAGAAAATATTGATAAGTTGGTAACAGTAACAAAATGACTGAAAGATATATCGAACCGAAATAAACCGATATTTTTTTCGGTTCAGTTCCGGTTTTCGTTCCGACCAAAATAACGGTTTTTTCCGGTTTTCGGTTTTCGGTTCAGTTCCGGTTCGAAGCCCTGGTTTATTCCATCGATATGTATAAGGGCAAAAAAAACTTCTATAGATACTTCTATATATTAGCTTTTATTTCTATATAATACCACTAATAAAATACTAGATTTCTCGAATATTCATGCAATTATACAACGAAAGGAGAAAAGGAGAGCTTGAAGTACTAAACAGCATATAGATGAAAGGGTATTGTTAAAATAGAACCAGTTGTAAAAGCCTTGAAATCTACAAATATTGTCTGAACAGCTGCTGTAAGTTCAACCGTAGCGGGGAAAAGTTTATTAGATAAAAATTAACACAGTACATTCAGAAAAGAAAAAAAAAATCACTTAAATAATTCTAATTAATTCGACATAGTGAATATTAGTTTAATTGACCTACTTCTAAGAGGTCATTTAAAAGAGATTCGAAAGACAAGAACTTTTCCCCTAAAATATTAAGGTATCCGACTACTTGCGACTACTTTTTTTTAAAAAAAAATGGAGATATGGGAGGGGGGAGTTCTGTGGTTTTAAAAAAAAATATGCTAAAATTAAGAAGATAAAAAGAAATTATTA